>LD688945.1:2673450-2686968 GCA_003118335.3 Papilio memnon
TTAATAGTTTTATAACTTGAATTGTTTATGGTTATAGAACCGTAAGTAGAACAGGTAAATTATTTTGGGTTTTAAACATGAATATTTTAAGATTATTTTAAGTGTTAAGATAATCAATATATACATTACGATACAATAAAAGAATAACTAACATAATTATAAGCCATGGCAATAAAGTATATCTAATTCCGACAAATACAGACTATAATAGTACGTATAGAATAGACCAATAATTGAACCAAATTATTTTTGCTTGTTTGTTGGCACAGTAAATTTTGCGCTGCCGTGTTTCCGGCGACGGTAAAAAAGATGAGTCGTAATAAATAATATAACAAAATATATGAAATAAAAAACAATTGACATATTGCTTTGTTAATTTTTAATATAATAATCAATGTAACTTTTGCGTAATTATGCATAGTTGCCAGTGCGTTGTAACCTCTATTAAAATACCAATATTAAATACTGTTTACAATATTAGTACCGGTTGGTTCAGTAGATTAAATTGACATTAATAATACACTGAATTATTACATGTAACATTGTATTTTAAACATTTAACTATTCTTAACATTGCAATTTTTCGTCTCGCGTATATCGGTATATTGTGACCTGGTTTTGGATTTTGGTTACAATTTAAACTAAGTATCTAACCATCTACAACTAACCATCACTTTCCTTCCCATATTATGATAACAAGGTGGGAAGAAAAAGGGAACTAATTATTTTTCCGTTTGACCAAAGAAACATTTAGACCAATATTCCCTGATAACTATCATAAAATTTATTATGTCACCCAAAATAGGTTGACCTTCTGTGCAAATATTTTATGATACGAACTATAGTGTAAGTTTCATTGTTAGAGCAATATTAAAAAGTTACCTAATTACCTTTTTGGTGAAACTAAGGTCTTGACGTGAGTTTCGGGAGCAGAAACCGCCGATACCCACGTCAAAGAATATGTTGGCATTACTGACATTCTCATTGAAAACAGAGATAGGTAACAAACACGGTAAGCTATAAATGCGCGGCTTCTTTCCTAATTAAAGTTCAGTAATTCAGTACATATTGTATGCCTTACATACACCAAACAATTTATCAAGTGCCGATAAGAATGTTCAGCTGATCTTTGTCAAATTCCTGATAAAGCATATCATTATTGTTCTTTGCCAGTGTGAATAGAACCCATGTGCTTTTCTTTTTATACTCAAAAACACTAAAATAAAGTGACTTAAAATGTTGTGTTATGGTAGGAGCAAATATACCTAGTACTTTATTGTTCAAAGATTTTTCACGTGATAAATGTTATCGGGCAAATGCTACTGGCAGTTGATTAAAAGAACGTACAGACATAACGCACGTACGTATTTCCTTCTTTGAAGTGTTTGTGTTTTCAGATAACGATGAATGGAATAATAAAAAAGGCAGAAACAGTTTTGGCGAAATATAGATAGATATCAGTATCTGTAACAATACGTGTTTATGTTTTTTGTTTTTTTCATTTTAATTCTAGTATTAATTATAGTTAAATAGTGTCTTATCGTATTGCATATTTTATATATTTGTACACGTTGATTAAAATTTTACGTATTCATCAAAAATGTCAGGAAATTTCCAATTAAAAAAAATTAGTCAAATCTTTGATATTTCAAGGAAACAGAGGAGCGACAGTATGTTTTTGGGCAATGTAAACCCACGGCTAGAAAAAGGGCATGAAACAGGGATTTAGAAAAAAGATTGTACAACATCTCGTTTACTATTGAACAGTAGTGTTGTTTTGCGTCCCTATTGCACAAATAGGCCGGCTATTGTTATTTCATTGCTAAACCATAATTGTCAAATAATTTTATACAAATTGAAATAATTTAATAAAAACCAATATCACAACATGGCTGACAAGTTAAATTCTATCCAATAATCTTTTGAAATCAGGTAAATCTATTGAGACATCGAAGTAAAATTTGACGCTACATTATCGTGCGCCACAAATAATTTCTATATTTAAATTATCGTTGCGGTCAGAAATGTAATTACGAATTAAAGCAAAAAATACTATCTGATCGATTCATCAGTCTGCTTATTGCCTGTCTCATAGAAGGGTGGGTTTTACCGTAACCTAATCTAACTATTTTGATCTTTTAGACCCAGGAAAGCTACATATTTTTAAATATGGGTCGTTATTTGACCTGTGCATGACTTTGTAGTCGGACGTAGATTGTGAGGCGTCTCTTTAAAGTATTATAATATAATTATCTAATACCTAAGTACAATTAAAAAGGTTATAATTAGAGATCAATCTGTTAATTACCTTAACTTAAAAATACGAGTAAGCTCGTTAATTAGGCTCGTTAATATTTGTTTGTTTAATATTGTTAATGAATGTGCTAAATTCACAATATTCGCTTAATCCGTTGTAAATCCCAGTACTACATATACATTTTTATTTTTCCATAGATTTATTGTTAGCCCTTGTTATGCCTGTGAAAGTTCTTGTGCGTCATATTGAGTTATTGTTAATACTGAGATTTGAACTTCTAAGGCACTCTTGACTCCATTTCGATTGTCTAATGTACTCTAGAAAAAGTAATGTAGGAACGTCGTCTTCTCAAAGGTTAAACTTAACTCAACTTGAACTTGAAATGTTTATAATAGTCTGTACTGTACCATTCCATAAAAACAGGAGCTTTTTTGCACTTTTTTAATTGGTGTGTTATTGTTTCAGAGTAAGCGGGTGGGCGCGCGCGCGCTGGCGGCGGCGGTGGCGCGGCGCGCGCGACGGCAAGCGATCGCCGACACCGACACCGACACCGACTCGGACGCCGACACCGACTCGGAGTGCGCCGGCGAGCGCCGCGCTCAGTGCCGCCGCGCCGCGCCGCCGCACCGCTCGCATCATGCTAAACATGAAGCTGAAGGAGCGGCTCGCGCTCGCAATTAGCGCGCTACTCGTCCTCTTCACGCTAATGCTCGTAGTTGACATCCAGATGGACTACGGCATATCTGGACACAGAGTCCCCCTGCACGGTCGTGTCCGGATAGGGGACGATCAGGATAAAGGAAGATCCGCCTACATAGAGTTCAGAAAGCGATTCCTTCAGAAAAGGTGAGAAGTGTTTCAAGTGTTTTTGTGATTTATGTGTGAATAAGTTTGTGGGTTTCGGAGGTACGTATTATTTATTATCTACAGTTTAATGATTTTTATCTAGTATTTTCACACAGTTTGTTCATATTAGATTTAATTCATATTAAAATTTTAAAGAGAAAGCGGTGATAACTTTTGGCTTAGATTTATGTCATTGTTAAATGAGTATTACAAACAAAGATGTTAGATAGTGGTCCGAAAGTTATTTAGAACATGTACAATGTAATCATATTTAATCATCGAAGCAAGCAACTAACGAATCTGAATTAATTTATTAAGGTTGAAGTCCTTTATCCTCGGATTTATTAACTATACTCAATAATGTAAATATGTTAGTGGACCATATTTAAGTAGTTATTTACTCGTCCTTTTAACATATTATTTGTATTTTTAGTTAGAGCAATGTTATCAGACGACGTTATCACTATGTTTACTGCTATGACAACGTCTTAGTTGATAACGAATGTTCTCTCTCGGCCATTATAAACAAGAAGTAACATAAAAATATATGTTATATCTGCCAAGTAGATAATTTTTGCAAACAATGATAGGAGACTTAAATCTAAATACTTAATTAAATTATGGTAGTAAGTAAACATGGTACTTTTTACTGCTCGGAATTTTTTTTTCACTAAAATTGGTTAAATAATTTTCTATGTATTTCACTAATCTCGTTTTGTAAGTTAACTTAGATTTGGACACTAGAGTATTGACTATGTATTTACATTTTTGTTTCTAAAATACGCGCGTATACCGAGTAACATACGAATTATGAATGTGGAGGGGTACACTGGAAAAGGTAGACCTAGAAAGAGATGAATGGATTGCGTGAAAGGTGACATGATCAAGAAGGGAGTGATGACTGAGATGACGGATGACAGAGTTATTTGGAGGAGGATAACCCGGTGCGCCGACCTTATGGGAGTAGGATAAGATGGGGGAGATGATGATGATGACTGAGTTACATACAAATGTCACAGGATAAATATCTCTGTGGAATTATATTTATAAAATTTCCTATTAAACTTAACATTACTATTAGATTTGTCAGTCATGAAGCGTGTAATACAATTTTCTAGAAATTTTCAACTGAAAATGATACAATACTAGTAAAACAATGAGGCCAATATAGTGTTAGGTGGTCATTTGTGATGTGTCACCAATACATAACAATAGCGCCCTTGTTCAAATTTATAACGACAATAGGATTCTTTTGTGTTTATTAAATGTTTGAAATTATATGAATGTGTTACGTAATAAATATTACATTTTTAAATTAGTTAATACAGTTTGTGGAAGATAGAAAACTAAGACTAAGACACGAATACTTTAAAAGATTCCTTATTACTCTTACTATTTTGTGAATGTTACAGAATTTTGTTTGCCTGTATCAAGTGTTTTATTGCTGAACAGCATGTGTAAAAATATATTATCAAAAAGAGATGTATAACATTATATCCTTGTGAATAGTATATATGTTGATATACATTGTCGAAAATTACACGAAATAAATGACGCTATTCGACATTAAATTCGTGTAAGTTGTAAAAGACAAAATGTGGCAATAATCGCAGTGTAAACAGGTATTCAGAACGATAGTATTGGCTAATTTTAGTCCTTCAATACTTATCAGCGGACTCCCCAATCCATTATTACTATCAGAAATTATCATATATCATTCTCTCACATCATAATTTATTATCTAACCAAAAAATATCTGGACATTGGTATTAAGCGTTTGTGTATGTTGCATAATAAAAAGAGTGACAATTTTCAAAGCAATATTAAAGTAAAACAAGAAGATTGTTTGAAAAAGGATATACTTAAGAAGGAATTGCATTCAGAAACTACGCGTGATTAAGATGTATGGAAGAGCAGTATATACGCTCCGTAGGGACAAAGGCATGTTGATGATGATTATATTTTATTACCACATATTTAGCCTGTATAAAATTCTATAATGTTTAGTAAATACTCAAAAATATAATCAACGAGTATATTAAGAATGAATGTGGATGGATACAAACGAAGAGGAATACCGAAGAAAGTATGGATGGATTGTGTGAAAGAGGATATTCTTAAGAAGGGAGTGGTTTCAGATATGACGGCTGATAGAAATGTATGGAAGAGTAGCACATACTGTGCCGACCCTCCGTAAGGGATAAGGGCAAGTTGATTATGATATTTAGTACGAGTTGGCGCCCGCAAACTTCGTTAGCGCAGAACATCCCGTATGCATCTACCTTTTAAAAGCTACCTTCCAGTCAAAATCCCGTTGAAATCGGTACACCCGTGCCAGAGATTATCATATCTCATTGCACCTTCCAGAAATAATTATGATATCTCATTACGTGTTTCCACTAATGTAAGTCACGTCATTCATTTCTAAACAAATATTTACCGCTCCTGCTACGATATTCTAATGACATATTTCCTGTAATTACTTATTTAGACAATGAATACTACAAGCGGTCACGGTTAAACATTTCACCGTGAATGCCGTATCGTTATTACTGTTTTTAAATAAAATGAGCGGGATATTTCTCACAAGTTTTGACAGTGGCAACCCACAGTAAAGTTTTATTTTAAAGGTTAAATACAGACGAACAAAGGTATATGTCCTTAGGAACATGGAGTTTTTAATTAATGTAGGTTCAAATTTAAAGTTTTAATCATTTAATTATCAAGTTTTAATAAAAAAATCACAATTCTGTACCTAGTTAATATTACTTTGTGTTCTAATATCATCGCTGAAAGCACTACCATGCCGTAAGTAGGCTGTTATACATTTAAATTTCAAAGTGTGAATTGAAATTTCGAAACATCTAGAAAGAATTTATTACCACTAGTTGTATTTAGAATTTTGTCACATAGAATAAACACAAAGATATGTTGATGCTGGCATTGAAATGCTTTTTGTTATTTAACATTTTGCCGTAGGACTAATTTGTACAGAAGTACAATTTGTAATTATAATCTTTGTCTCCTATGATGTTCAAAATAATTTACATAATAATTAACAATGTAGAATGTAGAAAAAAAAAACAATTAAAACCGAAAACCATAAGAGATTACAATCTTGAAAATATTTTTAATATAATTCTTAAATCTGGTTGCATAGAAAAAGGCTCCGATTTATTCCCACAAATATAATTTTAATACACTAAAAGCATTTTACGTGAGCACCTCAACGAAATTATTCTTTTTCATTTAGAAAATATTTATTTATATATTACGGGGACAACTTTTGTCGTAGAACAATACCATAATTAATTTGTCATCGCGTCGGCTGCGTAAATATATTAAACAAACGTAATATGAGTTTGCCACTCTATGGTTTTGGAGCTAGGGAACAATACGCGTGTATTCTAAGTGTCTCTTTACAATGGCGCTGGCAAACAAAAATCTTAAGAATTATGTCCGCGTCAAGGACCGACGCTATTGTTTTTCTACAAATGAAATTCTCGTCGTTCGCGTTTCTGAATTTGCAGTCACAGCGAGTAGGGAGAAAAATATTTTGTGACGGCTCCTTCCAAAACATTGATATGCAATGCATGCGCATTTGATTTCAGCGTAGGACGCAAATCCGGTCCATTTTCAATGGAAAGTGTATCATTTGGATACAAGGAATACATGGCTGATGAGTTCTACGTTACATTGTGATACTCTTTTAAGGGTTTGCGTTGTGATTTGCTCACCTTGACAAATAGGGTTGCCACTAATTATAACGAATTATGATCGTGAGTTTGTTTTCCCATCAAAATTACAACGAAGTCTTTTCCTTAAGAAAAATGTCCTACGTAGGTATCGTTCCACTCAAGTTACAGTTGTAGTTTATTGTTGAGCCACTACTTTATTTGAACAATCGTTTTAGTATAGTTGAAACAGATGAATAAAAGTACTTAACATAATACATTATGTATTATATGCAAATATTAATGGTTAGATGCAACTGTAATAAGAATTACTATTGTTTGCTTCAAGAAACACAAAGAGTGCGATCTGTTTTCGATGAAGTACACCTTCATCTATATAATACAAATAATTTATGTTCAGTCAATATTTGTAAGTTGTTCAGCGGTTCCGTGGACGTTCCTCATTGTTCAATATTTCTGGAAGTTTCAATTATTCTAAGAAGGTATTGTTAGCAGCGTATTTGTGAAGAATCGATTTCCACTTACGAAACAAACTTGTCTATTTTATGCTTTATTTCCCTAACAATTTACGGCGAGCAACCTTTACTACAGGAATAACTGATTGAAGATTTATTTAAGCTTATTGAGAGTCTTCGGTTTCTTTATAATAGGCGGTGCTTGAAATTTGTTGAGAGATTTAAGTCATTAAAATTTTGAAGTGATCTAATTTTGTTAACATTTTAAATATTATTAAGTACACGCAACATTTTATGTTTATTTTCATTTATAGAAATAAATTAATGAGAAAAAAACCATATCGATCAGGGTGTTACGAACCAAAAACTACGTACGAGGAACTATGAATGGCTAGCTGGTATGTTATACTGGTTGGTAAATAAAGAAAGAACATGCCACTAACTTCAATCTCTTAATTAAATGTCTTTGTTTTAGTAATGGAAGCAACGGGTCTCGAGAGTTTGAGCAGTCTGCACCCAGTGAGACCAGCGGCGGCGGTGAAGCAGAACCTCGCACACCAGCGCCTCCTGTGGACCACTACGAAGACCTAGTGAAAATAATCAACTCCCAGCTCACGGGGCACAATGAGGACCACCCCGTGGTAGTACCCCCTCACCATGACCTCAATGTGCTCAGGCCAGAGAACCCCACTATAGGCGAAATGGAGGATCTTGAACCAAGGTACTTTTACAAGTTTACTTTTCCTTAAATTGTTCTTCTTCTTTAATGTTTTTGTTGTTGATCACCAAATAAATCACACATGTTTTGCACAAGAGGATTGACGTTAGTACCTAATTTTTTTGTCAGAAAAGAAATTATGCTCAATTATAATAATTATAGGAGCGATGAATCGCATGTAACAAGGAGAACGTTAGTTAAGTGTGGAGGTACACCGGTAGAGGTAGACCTAGAAAGAGATGGATGGATTGCGTGAAAGGTGACATGATCAAGAAGGGAGTGATGACTGAGATGACGTATGATAGAGTTATGTGGAGGACTGTTGCGCCGACCCTACGGGTGTAGGATAAGGATGATGATGATGATGATATAATGTACCATTGATATTAATTGATTTAATAACTAAAAACTACACTTCAATAAATTAACATCATGGCCAACTAGAAATTATGAGCGTCAAATTATTTTAATAGTTAAAGGCACAATTGGTTAACTCTGAAACCAGTTAAGTTAAAAGATTAATTTAAATTTTCGAACGAATAACGACGACAAAAAGACATCACAAGGAACATTTTCTTAAAGTTTTTGACGTCTGACATCCAGAAGTACAATTTATGTTGCGCTGCGAGTCGACGAATTAATTGTTACTTCGTTATTGCTGCAATTAAACTTGGAAAATACGAATATTACGGATGTAAACCTAAAATATTATTATATTCGTTCTTTTGTAACAGTCCTTACTTTTAAGCGACCCTAGCAGAACTTTGGGAATCCCCTTATTAAAAATGATTACGCATAAAATTAGAAAAATAATTAATAGTAACAAATTGCTTGCTTTTATCGTAAAGAAAATAAAAAAGAAGTTATTCTCCTTGTAGAAACAACAGCCAGGTCCTCGAGGGGATGAAACTATATTTCAATCGAACGCTTTTATTTGCTAACTGTAATAAGGGGCGGTTAAATGTTAGCAAAACGCTATAAAAGCCCACGCTCTTTCGTCCGCAGTAGCACCGACTGAGCTTTGAACTATGCATCATACCCAAACATTGCTAGCTAGAGGGCTTCACGTAATTTCTCCGTAGTAAATATTAAACGTCTCACAGGATCGTCGTCTAATGAAAAAATACATTGTATCACAAAAAGCTGTATGTATTTATAGTGTTTGCAACAATGGACCGTAAAGAGAATCATATTATACTTCTTTAACAAGCTGGTTGTATATGTAACAGATAGGGCGACCTTTTTTATCCTGTGAAACAAATTTTACAAGCTCAAGCAGAAAATCTTATTTAAAATCCTGTTAGGGCCGCGTCGAGATAGGGGCGGGCCTTTTGACAATAAAACTAAATGGAATGAATGCATGACGGCTTCCTCAAGCGACGCTTATGATATGACGGCCCGCCTTATAGCTGAAATTCGTATATCGTATGGAAACCTTTACAACCCTTCAAACCTATATAAATTTTTGCTTAAATTTCTTCAGACGCGGAAAGGATTTTCTTCGTGCTATTATTTTAACTTTGAAAACTTGCAACACTGACGTTTCAATATCTTGCATCACTGTAAAATTTAATTATTGTAAACATGATATAATTTTTTGAATTAAGAAAAATATAACGATAACATTAAAGTCTCCAGGAAGTTACGCGTTTATGTCTTATACTGAGACGATTTTAAGACATTAAATTTAAATTTGATCGAAATAATATTATAATACCCTTTACTAATATTACTTTAACAGTTATATCATTAAAATAGTTTTGAATTATGTAAAACAAATATTTTTATCATTACATCCTTTAAATTCTTTGCATTAAATTAGGTGTCTTCAATTTGTTCGGAAATTCGGAATTTACCTTAGCGTTTAGAGTTTAAATTGCAACTGTTTATGACATACTTATGTAGATAATGTCATGAATAGGTTCGCTGTACAATTTCTCAACTTTTCTTTAACATAAACGTCGAATGTAAAAGCAAATTTTAATTTCTCACGTTACCAGGTTAGAGAATAAGGAAAAAGTGTTTAATTTAATATTCTAAATAAAGATTCATTGTATTCAAAATAGACGTCGGAACAGACACTAAGCTACATTTGATGTTTCGTTAATCATTGTGGTACGTTTAATGTCCAAATGTGGTGCGATCCGGCTTTCCGAATTCCCATTTGACTGGGCCGCATATCACACCGAAAGAGAGTCGATAAATTTTCTAGTAGGTGCCGGCATCATTTCTAAATGCAGGTTATCGGAGCATGGCACAGATCGAGGACGCTACAATCGCTCCTTAGTATTCAGCGGCGACCTTCGCGACTAGATCATTCTCCTCACGTCCACTCATGTGTTCCACGCAGCCAAAACCAACAAGACGCCAAGAAAATCTTCCATGTAAATCTCGACATTAACGATCAGGTTTAGTGTGTGTGCGGAAATTTTAAAGCGAATTTCGGATAGTATGCGTTGAATTATGCATTCGACAGCTCATTTTCTTTATATTTTCTATCCTTGTAAAATATCTCTTGTATATCTTCGGAATTTTATAAACAAAACACAAGTATTGATACAAATAAATGTTGCTAGGTATATTTTAAAGGTTTTACAATAACATAACTAAGATGTAATTAAACACAGTGCAATTTATATCCTTTGAGTGAAAAAATCTCTAAGAAGTCCTGTAAGAAGTTCTTATTCCAAAAACAGTCTACCTTACGATACAATAGTAGCCATCATGACACAAGCTTCCGAAAATCCATGCCTAGCGCTTATTTTGTTGCCAAAATCTTCTTCCCAAAAAAAATCATTTAAATCATTGATATTAGTGTCCAATATAAGTGAATGAAATGTTAAGAATGACTAATAGCTAAAGCCACATTTAGTTAACCGTAATAGAATGTTTGTATTCCAGTGTGAACGCGTCCAACTTGGAGAAGTTCCAGCTACGGATAGCGCAGCACGAGCTGTACGAGGACGGGGAACCGCTTGTTGACGCCGTGCTCAAGGACATGGCCACATTGCCCATACTACACGCAGGTTCATAAAATCATAACGTAATTTTATAACTAATAATAATTAACTAACAGTGTCTTTACGACAATCCATGAGTATAACAACACACTTCAAAATCGGTCAAACCGGTACAAGCGTTTAAAAACATGACCCTCCTGTCTAATTGCAATATAATTATAGTCGTCACAAAATTATACGACCGCAGTAAGCACACGCTGTGCTTAATATGAAAAAGAATTAGAAAGTAGATCAATTGAATATCGCATGAAATCGTTTTTAAGTTTAATAACTGTGTAAAACGAAACTATTTCTAAGTATTTTACAAATTTCTTAGGATAATTTTATTGTGATAAATTTTTATTTCAATGTCATTAACTATTTCGTGAAATTGAACCAACAACGATATTACCCAATAACCAACAATTAAATTGTCTTGGATGTTAATTATTAATGGAAATCTTTCCGAAGTCTATATAACATGTAATCTTATCATTAAAATGCATTTTCTTCATGTATCTATCTTTTGACATAATATACGTCCCATCTCAAAACCTGATGGCCTACATACTAACCTACATTTCTTCCCAACTTTTTTCCCCGCCATTATACTTACCGGGTCTTCCGTAGATCCACCAAGCAATGGAATTAATCCATCGTATTGAAAAGTAGTCGACGATATGTATATTAAATGAAGTCGGTCGTACAATCAGTTGCGGGTTACCTGTCGGACAATAGTGCCACAACAATCTCGCCCTTTACTTCCTAATTGGATTTAAATATTTAAATTACCTAAATGGATTTCATTGTAGGTCCGAATTAAGTCTGTCTTTTAATATTCAAATGTGAAAAAAATCAGCTATCGGTCTATGAAATTATCCATCAACACTACTTCAACATGTTTGACTTCTCTTCGACTTATTAAATTCATCACCAGCTCATTATACGTCCCCACCGAGGGGCTCGGAGCCTACCCTAAAGTTAGGGTGACTAAGCCATAGTCAACCACGCTGGCCCAGTGTGGGTTGACTTCACACATATCTTTGAATTTCTTTGCCGATATGTGAAGGTTGCATCACGATGTTTTCCTTCAACGTAAGAACGTCGGGTAAATTATGTACATATGAAAAAATCAAAAATCACATTGGTACATGGCGGAATTCGAACCCAAGACCTGTAGATTACAAGTCAAGCGCTTAAACCACTGAGCCACCGACGCCCTTATTAAGATTATGTTTTATTAATCAATTTTAATTTCATTGTTACTATTATTTGTCTGACAGAGCAAAAAGAGGGAGGGACACAGCTGAAGTTGATCATAGACTATACCAACGGTATACAAGCCCTCTTTAAGCCAATGAGGTAAGACTGAATTGATATAATTATCTTTTTAAAACAAAGATTATGATATTACTATAATACAATAAATAATTAATACTCTTGCATTATATAAATTAGATTAGAAAATTGTAGATTAGATTGTTTTATGCTATTTTGGTAATATGCCTTACTAAATCTATCTGAAAATATTAACCTAATATGCATGAGATTTCAAGTTTTGCTTTGAATTGGAACAAATCTGCTTATAGAAAGAAGGAATAATGAACCCCTTAGAATATTTACATAAGTACGACTAATGAAATGAAATGTTTGACTTTGTCTCCTAACATTTCCTTCGATTGTTTTACTTGTCACAGTTTGCGTGATAAGTACGTTTCTGCTTTACTACGTGTAGTTTAGTTACCCGTAAGTTGTTTCGAGTGCTGTCGTGGACTTGTGGGAAACTTTCCTCTCCACAAGTCGAGTGTTGTGCGTTGCCATTCAGTAAACTTCTAGAATGTTCTATAGGCTTAAAGGACACTTGGACCAGTGTAATCGAAGTGAGTGCTAAGTTCCTTTGTACAACCTTTGTTGAACTTTTCCTTCGACAAAGTAACACAATATGGAATTTTCTTGTACGTGGGATTTAAATAAAAAAAACACATTGATGCAAAATTCAATGTTATTTATGTTACTAATTTTGATACTGTCTATCTTAGCGTCAAATTCTGACTAAGTATTCGTAAAACACGTATGAGAATTTAAATTTAGAAGTTTTTAACTTGTCTATTCTTTTATTACCTGCAATCTATTGTTTTATGTAAGAAAATATTGTTTTACATGAGGTATCCATAAAAGTGATTGTAGGAAGGGTATGGACATATCAACACACCCGTATATCCGGAGCTTCCTCCGGGGTGCGATAAATAAAGCGCCACTCGATACCAACCCTTGCCCCAACGGTCTCCGCGATCGCTTTATCTTTCGCAACTTAACTTTGTTAACTTAGCAATAACTTTCAATGCTTGCGATAACTTTAGACCTCTATTCTATTCCTGTACTCTAGTACAGACGCAGTAACTAAAAATAGCATAGCTCATATATGTTTTACTAGCTTTCGCCCGCGACGACGTCCGCGTGGAATTAAAAAAAAACAAAAGTCAGAACTCTATTTGTTCTTCCAGAATATCCTCTATATCTATACCAAATTTCATAGGAATCCGTTGAG
>LD688945.1:2703259-2714443 GCA_003118335.3 Papilio memnon
AGCCTTTCCAGATAATATTAACCCAGTTAATAGTAACCAAATATTAAATCCTGGATTAATATTTAAAAACATCATTTACTCGTTTTTACAGTAGACTATCGAAGATAACATAAGCTAGGGAAATTATTCCTACTATTTAGTACTATGTAGTTCATATTGTTATCCAAAAGGACAAATAAAACAAAACGATTTTATAAATCTTTATAATTGTTCAAATTATTGTAAAAGTTTGAATTTAGAAAAAGATAAAGATTTTTCCTCCCAAAATTACTTGTGCTCAAACTAAATGTAAAAAGCATTCATAACAACATAAAAACAAACAATAAAATTACTTAACTTAACATAAGTTATATTTGTTTATGGACACAGTTAATAAACCATTTCTCGTAATTATTAAAATGATTGTAAAAATCAATAAATTAATTAAAAAACACTTCTTTACATTGATATTGTTCTCTTAACACTAGTTAGGTACTAAATTATAAGCAATGTCGAAAGCGTTTATAAAAATTTGTCATAAATGTAGAAAAATGTGATAATTATAAAAGTTATTATTTTTGTAAACATTTAAAGTTAAATGCAATATTGTGTGAAAATACTTTGTAATATGTACTATAATTTTCTTTATAAAAGCGTATTTCTAAATGTCAGTATGTGTGAATCAATGTTTAGGGTACGCAGTAGTACATTTTTAAAAAATATTTTGAGGTAGGCTTATAAATATACAATACAAAATATATTATATCAGTAAGTATAATTATATGTTCTTGTATTTATCCTTATTTTCGTATATAATTTCGTGATTGCTTGTTTGAATCATAGCCGTATAAAAATAAAGTATTAAATATAAATAGCAAACAGCGCCATCTATCCGCCGCGTTGTGTCAACACCGCGTCGATAAGCAAAACGGCTCCGTTGATGATGGACAGAGACGCCTTGGCTAGATTCTTGTCTCTGAAGTCGCTTTTGCCGAAGTGCTGGAATCTGGAATCAAGTTTTACTATCTTGAACTCTGCAGTCAAGTTTCACAGTAATAGATACAAAGCTCACGATCTCTATAAACACTATTTTAAAATATTGGGCACATTCTCACCTGTCAATGATAACGGCTCCACTGGCAACGAAGAGCGCAACACCAACCAACGAGTAGAAGATGTCAATACGTTTGTGTGATGGCGTCTGCATCAAGTAACCTGGAATTTACAATATTTAATTAATCATTTCGGTCTCTAACTTCTTCGTGTGAATCCTTCTGTTGTTACTATTGATAATCACAAACTTTGATCACCGTTTAATGACAAACTTATGCCTGATTCACACATGGCCAGTTGCGACGGCAGGCGACACTCATTGGCGCCTGTTAGCGTTCACAATCTGCCAGTTAATTGGTCGAATCAGAGCGCTTCTGACCAATTGTACTCGCCAAGTGTAAACCGCGCATCAGGACAAGTTTTAACATTAGTTGACTTTTAAAACGATAGGTGGCATGTTACTCGAATAAAACTTATCAATATTGTTTTTAATTAGCTTCTTTCCTATCGTTAAATATACATTTTTTAATCATGTAATATTGTCAATGAAGGTTAAAAATCAATCTAAATAATTAAACCACGGCTTTAATCAAAGCATTATCTTCGAGTGTTCCGTAACAAAGAACGATAACGCGGCATTAACAAGTATAAAAGTGAATCTACAAGTAATTTGTGATAAATTGTCGGTAATTATCCTTTCAATAACAATAAAAAGCCATTTAAATAGAGTCTTGAAACTTCTACTAGTATTACTTGTTATGAAAGAAAGCGGTTACATTATGCTTTTATTTGTTTCAAATATTCAAAACGTCAATTTATATAAATTACCTGCAGCTGCTCCAGCAAATATGATGAGATATCCAATGAATGTCCCGGTGACCAGCATACCGAGGTCCGCATCTGCATTATAACTATGGTAATGCAGGGCCACACATGAACAGGTCAGCGCCTACAAATATAAAAGTTAAGGTTATACAACATAGAGACAATGGTACAATATGAGTAAGAAATCATAAGGGACAATATTTTCTTTTGAGTATAGTAAAAGTTTATATCTCCCTCTCTGTACATACCCTCACCAATTTCTCCTTCCCATGTATGTATTATTAGAAAACTAGCTTTCGCCCGCGACTAAACCTAGATTAAACTAAACTATACGAGATTTCGGCGACCCGTTTTGAAGATACATAGTAACAAAACAACCATTCATTCAACATTATTAGCTAATACTTTAATTAAGTACTAAGGTGGTATTATAAAAATATCATAGGTAATGCGAACGCAATTCAACTTATCATAATTACGTACTAAAAAATAAACAAACACGAAATTTTAATGGACATTTCTCGTCGTACTGATTATTGCAGTTGATAGCCCAAATGACAAATTTTGTCAAAGATTATCATGTTACCATGACAGCTGTTGAGCAATCTTAACATTTTCATAGTGTATTTTCTTAGTTTTGTTGTTAGCAGAATCAAAATCCTTGATATGATTAGGTCTTGGACAAAACATACTGGAGCTATCGCTATTCTAAGTTTAATTGTGTGTAGTCAACACTCTGACACTAAAAGTCATAGATAAAACGACGTCATATCCGCGAAATCCTATAATTTTGGAGGGTGACGTAATATTTGACTCGCTTGAAGGTCTACCATCTAATAAGGGGGGGGGAGTATGATGTCATACTTTGTAACCGGTTCCACATTAAATGCGGGTCGCGTATCGTCGAGGCCGAAGACATAATATCGTGATGTGAAAACACATTAACGTTTATTAGCACCGTTATCATGTTGAAAAACAAACGAACGTTAATAATAATGATTCGAGAATTTTTTAACTCTAAAAGAGACGAATGCCCTATCTGATAAACAGAATTTGTACTAATAAAATATATCTCAATACCTATCATGTAGCTTCGTCACTGATTCCCAACAGTCACCCCGCTCTGTCCCCACGTGAGAATAAAAAGTTTCATCCGTCCCACCTGTTAGTCCCACTATCACCAATAAGATGACAGATGGAACCGTTATGAAATAAAATAAGTTCCAATCCAACCGTCCCCTCGTCGCAAAAGGTGAGATGGAGGAAACTTTTTATTCTCATCTGTCTCCACGTGGGGACCGAGCGGGGTGACGGTTGGGAATAATCAGCTTCGTCGCGTATTCGATTCGCGCGTCAATTAAAGGTAAAGAAACGCGACGTTTCGCCCAATAAAGATTAAGCCATGAGCTAAATTGCGCACAGGGTCAATCCAAATGCCTCGTGAAGTAAAGGCGAAATAACCAATGTCGATAGACATACGCTACCCACCACGCATTTTAATTGCATATTATGGATTTACTCAAGGTTGCAATCAAAGTAAAGAATTACGAAAACATTTGGCAAAACTTGTGTTTACTAATAGTTAGTCACTTTCTAGATAATTATAAAATCGTTAGAAATAATCTAAAATTAAAAATTGAACACATTTATCTATAAAAATCTACATTCATTTTTTAATTTAATTACGATATTACGAAAACAAATAACCTACTGATGAGCAGAGTTTATTCTCATGAAAATATAAGTAACTAGCTGTGGCTCGCGACTTCGCCCGCGTGAAATTAAAAAAATTAGCCTATGTTACTCACGGATAAATTAATACCTTAATAAATTACCTTTCTAACGGTGAAAGAATTTTTAAACTCGGCCCAGCAGTTTTTGAGATATTTCAATACATACAAAAATACAAATCTTTCCTCTTTATAATATTAGTATAGATTAAAAATTCATTATAGGTACTCAGTTTGTATAGGCGAGATATATTGTCATTTAGTAATTAAATAGCTCTAGATAAGTTGTCGAGATTAATTAAAATACTTCATTCTCATCAATAAATTATAAACAAAAATAATAATTTAACACCGCGCTTAGACTGCAACAGATGAACCTACATACATTTTAAAACATTATCGTAAGATTGGAAGTCGATCAAATTTCAATTACGACCCTCTTTTGAACTTGAACCATATAAGAACTGAACTTAGCAATAGCAGTACGCATGCGCGATTCTCCCCAATACATCCCACTCACTGGCTATCTGATGTCTGGATGCGACAGGCCAGACATATTACTTACTTATTTAACACTGTAGAATCTAAAATAAAGTTTGGATCATAAAACTTTATCATATTCACGCGAAAACTTTTAAACGAGCATAAGACAGTTGAGCCGTCAACACCTAAAATAGAGATAATGTAATCATTCGCAATGAACCGTGGCCGGCGACCTACATACCACGTGGTTAAGGAATCAGCACTGCATTTACACAAAGTCTACGAGTGCTAGATGTTATTCGCAATTTTGCTTAGATTTCTCACCTTTTTTAGTTTTTTTTTTGTGAAAAATATACCTACTTCCTTAAGCTATATCTTGATGTTAAACTATAAGCTTTTCTTAATAATTAATTAATTATGTCCAGTCTATATTGCAATTTAAATGTGTACCTGATATTAGCGAGTTCAAGCAACCTCTTCTTCGTTGTAATTGAAGTGCAGACAGACCATTGTAATAGTTATTTTGGGCGTCTTGTTTGGATTTGGTTAGTTAGAAAAAATGTATATAAAACCTATCTGTGCATTAGATGGAGAAAGTCATAAATATCAATATCTGCACGGTATGATCAAACTGGTTAAAATACGATTCAATTCAAAATAACAAGGGGCCAATGATAACGTAGCGTTTTAATAATGGAAGAATTAAAATCGGCCCAGTTGTTTTGGAGTTTTTTTGAAGACATACAAAAATACAAATCTTTCCTCTTTATAACGTTCGACTATTGTAGGGATAGGCTTGTCCATTCGAATCGCAATGTAAAATGGAAAAAAAAACTTCCATTATTCTTTCTTATTGAAAATTTTAAAATATCTTTCTCCTTGTAGATTCACTTAATAAATTACAAACATAATTTGATGACTATCGTTATTTATTTAATCTGAGATCTTTGTAATGTAATAAAAATAAATAAGATTGCAGCAACATATAGCGTCATGTTTCCGCTTCTGAGTGTTTAGATATAAAAAACATTATGACTTCATTTGCGGTGATAACGCAACGCTGTTCGTTGGTAGACCACACCCTGGGCCATTGGTAAGGGCATGTACACAACTTTGAATGACATTAAAAGTCAACGCCCTACAATTGTTATGCCAGTACCTCACGCATTTATAATTTATGTTTTCACTTATTTAAGCGTGTTACATGAAAAGATTTTTAGATATTTAACTTATTTGTAGTTCATGTTTACTTTTAATATCAAAGAATATTAAATAAGCTACCAAAGGTTTTAATTGATGTAATAAATTATACTGCGTTTTGGTATAATGATACTAAATTAGTTAAAAACATTATTTAAACAGTTGCAGCTTGAACTGACTTTGTCTATACTAATATTATAAAGAGGAAAGCTTTGTTTGATTGTAATGAATAAGCTCAAAAACTACTAGGCCGATTTTAAAAATTCATTCACCGTAAGGTAATTTATCTGTGAATAACATAGGCTATATCTTTTAATTTCTTTATTTTTATTTTTAAATTTCGTCGAGTCGAATCGCGGGCAAAAGCTAGTATGAACTATAATACATCGAATTCGTACACCTTTTACTGTCAAACCAAACTAGTTTTGCATGAGATCCAGGTGACCTTGACATGCATCGTTCATCCTCAAAATACGCTTTAATTCGTGCACAATACCTAATGGTACCTCTTGACAATTTTCTTGTTATAAGTCTATAACATTATCCTATCAAGCTGTTAAAATAAAAAATACTTCACGTATATCATATACAATAACAGAGAGAATGTTTACAATCTGTTTTTGTAAACATACGTTCAGTTTTAATGTTTTAAATTAAGTAATAATAACTTACCAGTTCAAGGAATTTAACGATGGACAGTCTGCTGATCGTCATTTTGATGCACTTGTATGTTTTAATTTGAGTATCAAATGTTTAACAACGCTATCGTAAGACCGGACGGCGTGACGCAATAAGACTGACTGAACATGAATACGGCGTAGCTGTGGAGCGTAGTAGAACGGTGTCAACACTTTTAACGACAAATGAGATCACGCTGGTACTGAGTACCAATCTTAAAAAGTAGTAATCTTACTACTATTGTAAGTGTGAAAGGTTAGATAGATGGATGGATGTATGTTTATTAGAGTTTACTGCTTAAACGTCGGAACAGATCTGAAACTGAAATTTGACATGTATTTTTTATATGCTTGATTTATTTGTTGTACAGTAAAGTCTGGAAGAACACATAAGTTACTCACTTTGTTTTTTTTTAATTTCACGTGGGCAAAAGCTGGTACTTTTTATAATTTGAAACCTAATAAATTGTCAAATAAGTGCATTACATTTTTTCTGGGACCAAAATTACTGTTAGAAGTCTTAGTACTTAAAACAAAATATTTTCATCAGTGTTTGTCACACATCACATGTATTAGATGTAAATAACAAAGTTAGGATTTTCCTAAAATAAAACATTTCATGGTGTCACTACAATACCTACTCCTATAGCGATGACATCATCTTCGAAGTGAATCAATAACAATAGTGTGATCCAGTTGGAATTGTGAAATAGTATTTTAATAGTTTTATGCTATTTTTATTAAAAAAACATTATTGAGCAAAAATTTACACAAATCAATGGGGGTTCTGTCTCTTGGACTATAACCACATTTAGCGAGGCAGTCTTGTCTTATCGTAGTAGTAAGGTGCTACGTTATAACGAAAGAAACATTATACAGGGTTATTGGTAATTCGATGTATTCCCGATAGGAGGTGATAGCGGTAAAGAGGTTTTAAACAAGGAAATAACCTAGCTAGAGTAGTCAAAGAGTGGAAGCCAAAATTTGTTATCACATTTCAAAGACATGTTTGTGAAAAAAAAAAAAGAATAGAAAACTGTCTAAATGAACAAGAGTAAACTGAATTCTAGTAATGTTTTATACCCTATAATTCATCATCATCAACTTGCCCTTATCCCTTACGGAGGGTCAGCACAGTATGTGCTGCTCTTCCATACATTTCTATCAGCCGTCATATCTGAATCCACTCTCTTAAGTATATCCTCTTTCACACAATCCATCCATACTTTCTTCGGTCTTCCTCTTCCTTTGTAGCCATCCACATTCATTCTTAATACTTTCTGGTTTATTTCCCCATCGTCTCGTCGCATAACAATAATCGTTTTATACCCTATAATTACGTGGTAATTATTAAATAATATTTAACTGTTACTTTTAATACTAGACCATTTTTTTTAATTTGTTTCTATTTTCCATGTTTACTAACATATTATTCCTACGCATCGTCCCTCGTAAATAGTTAACATAGATCTAAATATAAAAATGATGTCTCGTCTTAGTCACCTACTCACGCGTAGGAGTGTATCATAGGTTGTAAGCCTTGAGCACAATCTGTCAATAATACGAAGTTCCTCATAAAATTAGCTACAATGGTAGGATAATGTAGTACATATGGGCGTTGCCAGGGGACTGGGTGTCAACCACTCTCCGCTTAGGTTCGAAAAATGTAAAATAGATATATAACTACTTGGAGTAAGACAATATAAATGTTAGCTACCCTCCCTAGACCGAACCTAGGCCATAAACTGGATGCAATAAACATTTGTTTTTTATATTAACTTTTATAACAATTCTTTTGTAATAGAATTTTTAACGCAACATTCTTTGTAATTCAAGTCACTAAACGTTTTGACCTTACTGCGCTCTGAAATAGACGGCGTAAAGTAAGATATCTGTTTCCCAATTAACAGAATCGAGAGTAGTCGCTAACGTTGCTTCTATTTACAAACGCACACTAATTGCTTAGCTTACTTTAATACAAAGAAGTAACACTATTTAACGTAATACTTGTACGGTATTTTTTTGTGATTTTGTAATACTGCCCTCAAAATGTTTAACTTATTTAAATTTTTATTTTGTTTGTAATGTTTTAAAATTGTATTGATATTTTAAATATAATGATAAAGATATATAATAATAATAATTCTGTAAACGTGCAGCTTTCCGTAAATTATTTTTATCTAAGACTTGAGATTAATTATTTGACTTCAACGCCATCTATTTCAATAATGTAAAACTATAATCCTGTGCGCAGTAATAATGGTTCCAGTTCGGTAACAAGACAACAGATGACTCGTTTTTTAATTTAAATTAAGACATCGAGTAATCGAGCCCTCTTTTTTCATTTTATCATTGAAGTTCATATCATTTCATTTCATATCATCATTTCATATCATCATTCGTAAAACAAGGTATACCTTTGTCGAAGCGTAACTTCATGAACGAATGAAATGCAGGTAGCTATCGTAACATTTCTAGCAATAACATCACACTAATTTGACACCGTCGCGTTCCACACGAGGCTTGAAATGCTTGAAATTGTAACATTGGGAAAAGTTATAGAGTAGAATGAAACATAATAATAATTTCTACTAAAAACAGATAACTCTCATGGGAATTAAAACATTTTTTATCTAGATTATCATGGCAGCTCTCACGACTTAGCAACACGGATGTCATGAAGTTTACACCTCAGAACACGGTATTGTAGCCTAAGTAACAAAATTCAAATGAAACGTTATCGGTCTATGTTACCAAGAAACTTAGATTCTCGGTATGTATTATAGCTTCAAAAAAAATGTACGTAGATACCCATATCAAATGTCTAGTAGTTTAATAAAACAGCACTTTAATAATTCCTTTGCACTGAGTACGTTTTAATCTTATTGCAACATAAATGACGTCACTCGTCACGTCACGCGTCACGTAGTCACATACTACTCGTACGTCACGCGTCACGCGTTAGTGGCCTTATGGCTCTTAGTTCTGGTGCTGGCGGTGTCCTTATGTGCGGAGCAGAGCGACAGTATGGAGTCCACCGCCATAAGCACGGCAGCAGCCTGTGCGCATGCGGCGGCGGCCTGCGCGAAGGTGCGGCGCGCGCACGGCGGCACGTCGTACCAGGAGTGCAGCGTGAGCGCGCCGCACGCGCCGAACAGCACGCCGCCCGCGCCAGACCACCATGCCTCCACGTACGGGTCCGCCGCCGCTGATACCACTTCACCTGCACACATATATTTATGACAGCCTAGTACATATAACTTGCGGTTTCAAGTAACTTGAACTAAGTTACTAAGTAAGGCTTGTTGCCACAAGTTGTCAATAAAT
The DNA here is from genome assembly GCA_003118335.3 of Papilio memnon. NCBI lineage: Eukaryota > Metazoa > Arthropoda > Insecta > Lepidoptera > Papilionidae > Papilio > Papilio memnon. Next base: position 2,712,534 of record LD688945.1, read on the forward strand.
TATATCATCGTTCTTTCTTTTTTTTTTAACGACTCGACATTGTTTTATATCAAGTAGTTTTATCATTATGTCCTACTGTCATAACATCACGTACAGTATGTTCCATTGATCGTCTATAATTTTAATCAGCAATAAAGGAAGCTCGAGGAAGTGGGCACGCCGTGCCGTGCCTTGGCTCATCTATAAGTATGGACAATATGATGTCAGGCATAATAACTTACACGCAGTCGCGGAAGTGGAATTTTAAATACGAGGTCCTTACGCATACTAATTAAAAATACGGAAGTCGAAACATATTAATGAAAGTAAAACTAAAATATAACTAAGAGTAGGTTTATCCACCTAGAGCATATTTTTGGTTAGTACGAAATATTAAGTCATAAGTCGCATTTATACCTTTAGACTTCCAAAAAATAGATCATTTACGTACCTAAATACTAGCTTCATCGTCAAATTCCTCAGAGTCCAGATAGGCTAAGCTTAAATCGAATAGCATAACAAAGGCGTTGACGAGGGCGAGTGCCGCTGCGACTAGAGCCGCTGTGTGGTTGCCGGTCCTAGGGTAGGAGGGATCATGAGTCCTGGCCGCTAGGACCATACCTCCGCTCACCGAGTACAGCCCCACTCCCAGGATACCGAAATACATGTCCTGTACTAGATCCAGCGGTGCGAATAACATCTCCCCTAAAACCGAGTGCTTCGATCAGAAATGTGTAAAATAAGAACCGATTCCATATAAAGAGGTACATTATAGGAGGAGGTATAAATGCGACTTGACCGTAAATAAGTTTCGTAGCAAACAGCGCAACTGTATAAATCGACAAATCGAAATAACACAAGTGTTTTCGTTGCGGGAATAAAATCTTAGCGCATTTATTTTTATCATTACTAAGTGTAGTAGAATATAGTAGCTATTCATGAAATTTTTAGGTTTTTTTTTTACGTTAACATTCCTTGATGTCGTGCGATCCCAGAGACGAATGCTGAACTAAGCATAGCTAATTTATTAATTCACCATTAACGATTAATATTTACTTTTATTTCAAATACTTAGGTAGTTACCTAAAATATTACAAAACTCTCCTTGCGTTGATCTAAGATTATTTTAACCGTGTTACGTGTTTAATGCGAGGCACGTAATAATTGACATGGTTTAGTACTGGCCTATAAAAGCTGATGAACTGATGTCGTGTTTTAAAGCGTTAAATATCAGGAAGTCGCATCAATCAATCCGTACAGATGGAGCAACGCACATTTTGCTTGAAAAACACGATTTTATAAATTATTTTTTTATCCATAGTGAAGACATAAATTGGCATTATCCATTACCTATAAACGATTTTTTTACTAGTATAAAATATTAATATTTGGATAGATGTTTGTTATAAGGTATCTCCAGATCGGCTCAACAAATTTAGATGAAATTTGACACCGAAATAAATTTCTGCATGAAAAAGCGTATAGACTACTAAGCTTTTTTCTTAATTCTGCGCTGACGTTGTCGGAAGCAAAAGCTATTTTTTTAAATAAAATAGAGAATCAATGTATCTAGAAGAACACTGCAACATATTGCATTAACATAACACCATTCATCCATTCATCTTACTAAAGCCTGATACGGAAGTGTGACAATGACAAACACTACCCTTAGAAAACAAACTGACTTGAAGTTTAACTTTTAATACAATGATTACAAACTTTAAAGATATTATAAAATCAAGTTAGTTTTAAAATGCGTTTAAAAATTTACACAAAACATTTTTAATGCAATGCAATGCATCATCAACTTGCCCTTAACCCTTACGGAGGGTCGGCACAGTATGTACTACTCTTCCATACATTTCTATCAGCCGTCGTATCTGAATCCACTCCCTTCTTAAGCATATCCTCTTTCACGCAATCCATCCATA
>LD688945.1:2793014-2815100 GCA_003118335.3 Papilio memnon
TGTCAGTTTCATAAAGTAATTTTTAAACATGTATAACATCTGCCGATTCCTGAGTAAGATTTTTAAGCAACTAAACTATAACTATTGCAATTTATAACTATTCTGTACAAATAGAATAAGTATTAACCATATCAATGTTCGAAACTTGATCTTAACTAAAAAATGTATTTTAAAACCTTATTTCTGCATACTGATCAATCAAAAATATCAATGCCAGTATTTTATTGTAAATATAAATGTTATATTAAAACTTTTGAAATGAAATCATATAATGAATTTTTATTTTACTCGCAAATAAAACACATTTATGCATTTAGGATATTTTATTGGAAAAAAAAAACATTTTCTTACTAAGAGTATGAACTATTAGAGCTACATATGATAAACAACATTGTTCACATATATGAGATTCTCTGATCTTGCATATACATCAAGGCTCAAGCTTAAAAGTAACCCAAACATACAGCACATACAAACATAATGTAAACAATTGTGATATATAAAATTGTATGTCAATAAAAATAAATAAAACATCGAGTAATAATTAAGACCATGATATAATTTACAATCTGATTCTTTGTATAACACATTTTAATAGCCAGCTATACATTATAAAAAAATAAAAGAAATTAAATTATTTTCTAATATTTAGTGTCAACATTTTACAAAACTAAGTATTAACCTTACGAGTAAATATTTTGTACAAAATATCACAATGAAAATACTTAAGATATCTTGGTGACACAAAAATTTCACTAAATAGCCTTATGCTTAAAAATTTACTCTTTAGTGTGGCATTGCATTGTTGCTCAATAACATATAAAATTCTACATATGTATACAAATTTTCTACCTGAAGTATATGCAAGAACAGCTTGGATTTTATTGTAAAGAAGAGTATCGGAAATATTTACTGGGCTTTTTGTTCAGAGTATAATCTCTATTTAACCACCCAGCCTCTTGTTACAAACTTAACATTGATACTTTGTCTTTTTGAATATATCATGAAATTACAACTTAATAATATGTAAGTACTATCGGAAACAAATATCCATCCAAATTTGAAAGTTTCCATTTTGTGATCTCATCTGAACTCATAAATTTGGATGCTGTGTTCCGGGACATGACTTAAAGTCAAAGATTGATACCTGAAAATTATTAAATACTCAATATGGCAAAATAAAATAAATTTATAAACATAAAAAAAAACTTATAATAGTCATGAATAGACTTTTACCCCATACCTATTAACTATTATATAACAACTTATAATTAAAAAAAAAAACATTACAATTGACATTAGCTTACCATTCAGAACTTCTATGATAATAGTAACCCTCTATTGTGGCAGCAGACTTATGGAAGCATATGTAATAGAAACCAGCAAATGAAGCACCATTAATATCTTTAATTGTATGGTCAGGCACAAGAAAATGTTCTTTCCATCTCATAAATACATAATCAGCTTTTTCAAGTGTGTCATAGTCAAATGAATCTGAATTAAATGTCTTCAAATATGGTACAAAAAGGTCAAATTTACTCTGCAATTTAAACAAATGAAATTTATTAACACAACATTTTATAGGACAAGTTATATAATAAGAGATATCTTGGAAAAACTTTTTGTCAAGGCTATTTCATTAAAGCAAAAAATTATAATTCTATTATTATTACCCTATCCATTTAAAATATAAAACAACTAGTGTTATTCACACTTAAAGTGCTATAAGACCAGCTACATCAATACATATTGCAGAGAAAAAGGGATTGATATAACAAGTGTTCTAATTAGAACTTCCTACAATATCCATTTCAAACAATGACTATGGTACAAAGTTTATATTTACATTAAGCTTACCCAATGTTTTCTATCAACATCCTCATCAGCGTCCCATTTTCTTGTGAGGAAGGGATATTTAGCCGATATAATTTCGCCATCAAAAAACGTGGTCAGTGTGGGAAATTCTTCTGTTAGCCCCTTAATCTTAAGATATCCACAAAGATATGAATTTTCCTCATCAACATGCTGAAATAACAAAGAGTTATATAATTTAAGTCTTCTAAACTATTATCATCCTAACCACACATTCGAATGTTTATCTTGTTATTTGTTTACAATAACATACATATTTCACCAGTTACTAACCTAAAATTTAGTTATAATTATCACATCGAGTAACAAAAATCAATCGCAAGATACAAAGAAGCAGATTTTCTGTATTTGCGTATTTTGTTTTAAAATACTAACCTGTAAAACTACTTCGACTTCGTAAGAGTTTCCTTTGGATGCTTGATGACCGTGAAATTTTGATCCGTTATATAGTAATGACTTTGTTACACCGGGTTGTTTTGAGTTTGCAGGGGGAGGTGGAGTTATATCAACTTTAACTGGCATTATTTTCCATTAAAACGGTGACCTAACTTACACAAAATAAACTGTATGTAATGATGACAGATAATTTGACAACCACATTCATAAATATCTTTCTCCATTTTTCCTTTGACAACTTTTATTTTCACTAAATTCTACATGAAGGCTTAGCTGCATTCACATCGAAAATATCTCATAAATATAATTTTATTGATTTACCTATACTGAGTTTACTGAAAAATATTTTTAACTTCTCAACAGCATATACAAATACAAACAAAAACACATATAAACTCAGAAATTATGGTAGGCCTTTGAAGATTGGTTAGATTTTACTTTAATTTATTAACATAAAAACCAAATAAAACAGCAATAAGCTGAAAACTAAAGAAAATAATTAAACGAATAAAAATTCAGTGGAATCAGGTGCAATAATTTTATCTGGTATACGTCATCTACATATCTATGGTATCAATATAATGGTAGGGTTTCATCGTTTCGTTGGTTTCGTTGACCGAACATCTTGTTTATAAATTGTTTTGTTTTGTAGTTTAATTTAACAAATGTTTTTATAATCGTTGCTATAACATCATGATTTCTTATATAGTTGTGCAAAGCATAAGTATTACTAAGCGCCATATTTCTGTGTACCTTTTGTGATCAAAAAGCAATAGTCGCGATATTTTCTCACATAATTATGGTTAACTGACGTTACTCTGTGCATCCTCAATTATGGCAGAGCCAGGTTATTATCACGGCGATTATATTCGACACCCTGTCCTTTATGAACTTGGTATCAAATATGGAATTAAGACGGAATGTATTCCAGAAATAGCATTGCCGTCTAAGTTGGAGGAACTCAAGGATGTCATACGTAGAGAGATACGTAAAGAGTTGAAAATAAAAGAAGGCGCGGAGAAACTCCGTGAAGTGGCAACTGATCGAAAATCACTTTCTGACGTAGCAAATATTGTGAAAAAGGCTAATTTAAAACTAAATGAACTTAAATCAGATTTACAAGAACTGGAATCCCAGTTACTTCTATCCCGAGGTCAATCTACTCCAACCTCTCCCGAGGACTTGTCTTATGATGAAGAAATCATCTTGGCATCGGAGGCAGCGCAGCAGCAGCGGCAGCTGGGCGAGGGGACTGCAGACCGCAAACTGGCCTCACTTGAAAAACAGTTGAATATTGAACTAAAGGTAAAACAAGGTGCTGAAAATATGATTCAAAGCATAAGTAGTAGTAATCAATCCCGTGATAAAAAGCTATTGGCAGAGGCACATCAGATGCTTGCTGATTCTAAAGATAAAATTGAATACCTTAAGTTACGTATATCCAAAATGTGTAAACAGCAAAAGGAGGATAATGCTGGTGCCAATGGTGATGGCAGAACCTCTGATATGAGTGGAGTAGATCCATTGCTTGATGAAAGGATAGCAGAGCTGAGGAATCGTTTGCGCATAGAGGCTGCAGTTGTTGAAGGATCCAAGAATGCTATCAGATTATTGCAAAGTGATAAAAAGGTGACAGATAAGAAAGCACTGCAAGAAGCCCAGACAAGTCTTCTGGAATCATCTCAAAAATTGGATTTATTACGCTTATCCTTGGACATGCGCCGTCAAGAACTTCCGGTGGAGAGTCCTGCATTTATTGAATTAGGACATGAGTTACGTAGTACTGGCTCGAGCCCGGGATATGTTAGCTTATCTTGGGGAGGTGGATCAAGAGCTCAGTTTATGTCTCCAACGCCCATGATTAGTCCATGTGTACAAGTCACCGGTACCCTTGAGGTAAGATTAATGGGTTGTCAAGATCTTTTGGAGGAGGTGCCAGGCCGCAGCAGGCGTGATCCATTAGCCAGCCCCTCTGATTTGAAGTCCTTTGTAAAGGGTGTCACAATTCGTAATTCTATGAAGTACACATACAGCATTAAAGAAGATACAAGTAATGAAATTATGGCTGTCCTGAAATTGGACAATCATACAGTGGCTCAAACTAGTTGGCGGCCATGTTCACAACAGGCTTGGGATCAGAGGTAAGGCATTCATTAAAATATCTGAATAACATATCATCCCAACTAGACAGGTAAGTATATTTTTTGTGTTTCAATTGGATGACAATGTAGGCACTCTATCATATAAAGAAATAGTGACTGTAATTGTAATAATGTGCAACTGGCGAGATCAGAAACCATAAGATTTCATTATAAACCATATTAAATATTGTAAGTGTAAGTGGATTAAAAAAATAAAGTCAAGGCTTTATGCTGTGTTTTGATACCTATAGGGTTAATATTAAACCTCAGTATTTCATAACTTGAAAAAGTAAGACCACTATTTTATTTCAAGACATTTTTTGTGTAACAGTATTGAATCTTGCATCATGGATTTCTACATACATTGCTCAATAAAATGCACTTTCAATTTTTGACTACATTTAATGTTTTATGTATTTTATTGGAATGTTGTAATTTTGAATGGGTATTATAATTAAATATCTTTTTTTTATAATTATGCAGTTTCTATTAACATAGTGGGTTTTACTAATATTCCCCCTTCCCTTGAAATGTAATCTCCAACTTGCATGATTACTCACCTAATCTTATCTGTAGGCCATACTTACATATTTATATAATGACTAAGACACCTGACACACAAGCAATTTTATGGTACCTATGTGTATAACTTTACATATAGTACTTCTTATTGCTTATATTTTCACCTTTTTGACTATTATTAAAATTATGATTTTATTGGATATTTTTTTCATAAATCTAAACTAGACTATTGATGCTTTCCAGTAACCCTATAAGGACAAAGAATGTCCGTTTTGTAGTGTTACTAATAAAATATATATTTTCAAACCACCTCTTTTTATTAAACTCTGATATCTTAGCTTGGGAGATACTTATTTGTTTGTCAGTCAAGTTTGTTTTTTACATATAAGCCCCATATTTGTATACTTTAAGCCACAAAAGAATATTTCATGCCTAGGTAGCAACATTTTAATGACTATTATTTATTGCTATAATAAATTGTAGATTGTTGTAAAACTCATTGGTGGATTAAACACAATTAATTTTTTATTAACAAAACCATACCAATAAACCAGAAAAATATGTTTCAATAGATTTCTAGAACCTGTATCACAAAAACATGTTATGTGACCACTGATACCCTTTACCATTGGCAACAATCAGAAAGTTGTTGAGGTTAATTCATTGTTCTCATTAAAAAAACAGAAATAGACAAGGACTAATAGGAATTAGAAACCAGGAGATGTTGATGTTACTAGTATTCAAGTATTTTAAATATTTTTAGACATATGTTTTCCTTTCTCTGAACTATTAAATTTAATTTCCAGATTCACAATTAAGCTGGACAAATCAAGAGAACTTGAAATAGGTGTTCACTGGAAAGACTGGCGTGGTCTATGTGGAGTCAAATTTTTGAGATTGGAAGAATTCATTGATGACATTCGACACGGAATGGCTTTAGAACTTGAACCTCGAGGCCTTTTATTTGCAGAAATTAAGTTCTTGAATCCAATAATTTCGAGAAAACCAAAACTGCAACGTCAAAGAAAGATAATTAAACAGCAAGGAAAGAATATTCCCCGCCCACCATATGGTGAAATGCATATTCCAGCTGTTATACTGGGCCGACTTTTAAAACGTTCATCACCATCTATTCAGAATATTCAGTCAGCCCATATTAGTCAACCCCAGCAACATAATTATGAGCCATCTTCTATTGACAGCAAGGAAATCGAAAATCCGAATGCTACCTTCGTAGGCATGGCAGGTGTGAGACCACTTGGCTTACCTGCAACTCCAATTACACCACAATTGCCTATCACACCCCCGCCGAAACCGAGTCTGCCATTACACCCTCCCCCTAATGTTTCAACACTTAGAATGGAAAAAGAACTACAAGAAGCATTTGCGTTTTTAGAAGATTCCTACACTAGGGATAATTATGTTCCAAAAGACCCACAAACACCATCATGCAACACACCATTAGTTGAATATCCACCATCACCATCTCCTAAACTTGTTTTGGAATATCCAAGTAATGAAGATCAGATTGTTGAAATTACTAGTAACATGAGATTGTCGTCTTCTCGCTCGTCTTCTGTTATTGAAACGCTAGGCAAAGAAATTGATTCTAGGAGACAGTCTGGCGAAATGTCAATGGAAAGTTTCAGGCTCCTTAGTGTCCTGGGAAGGGGTCATTTTGGGAAAGTAATCTTGTCACAGTACAAACCTACAAATGAATATTTTGCAATCAAAGCTTTAAAGAAGAGTGATATAATTGCCAGGGATGAAGTAGATTCCCTTTTATCCGAGAAAAGGATTTTTGAGGTAGCTAATGCTATAAGACACCCATTTTTGGTGAATTTATTTGCATGTTTCCAGACAGAACAACATGTGTGCTTTGTAATGGAATATGCCGCAGGAGGTGACCTTATGATGCACATTCATACTGATGTTTTCACAGAACCTAGGGCAGTGTTTTATGCAGCTTGTGTAGTATTAGGCCTACAGTATTTACACGAAAATAATATTATTTATAGAGATTTAAAATTAGATAACTTACTGCTTGATACCGAAGGATATGTTAAAATTGCTGATTTCGGTTTGTGTAAAGAAGGGATGGGGTGGGGAGATCGTACTGGAACATTCTGTGGCACTCCAGAGTTTTTAGCACCGGAAGTGTTAACAGAAACCTCTTATACAAGAGCAGTTGATTGGTGGGGTCTTGGTGTTTTGATATTTGAAATGTTAGTTGGCGAATCGCCATTCCCTGGGGAAGACGAAGGTGAAGTCTTTGATTCAATTGTTAATGATGAAATTCGTTATCCTAGAACTTTATCATTAGAAGCTATAGCATTAATGCGCCGTTTATTAAGGAAAAATCCAGAAAGACGTTTAGGTTCATCTGAAAGGGATGCTGAAGATGTTAAAAAACAAGCATTTTTCCGTAATGTTAACTGGGAACAATTACTTCTCCGCAAAGTAAAGCCACCGTTTGTGCCAACTATAAACAACTTAGAAGATGTTAGTAACTTCGATAGTGAGTTTACCTCTGAAGCGCCGTTACTGACCCCACCAAAAGAACCACGCCCACTAAGTGCTACAGATCATAAACTGTTCCAAGACTTTACATATATGGCAGATTGGTGCTAGGCAGCAAGCAAGTAAAGTTGTTATTATTAATATATAGTATAGTTTCATTATTTTAAAAACTATAAACCCCCTTTGCCTTACAAAACTGAGTGAATTTCTGTATTTTGATATCTAATTGATAATATGTAAGGGTGTCTGAAGAGATACTCATTTTAACTTGTATGTAATGCAGTTAAATGCAATATTTTATAATTATTAAAATTGTGTAATTAAGACCGTAAGTTTTAAATAATGCTAATCTTTATTTTTTTAAACATCATGTTTATGTAGTTATAAAATTGAATAACTTAGAAAATAATGATTATTGTTAAGAAAAGGCGTGTCAAATAAATCTTTACGTTTTCAGTCAATTGTTTACTTATTCATTTAAATAAAGTATCATTGAACGCTGTCATTATTTTTTAACTAAATCTATAATGACTTTATATCTTTATGTTAAAAATGAGCACAAATAACATAACACCTTCAAGGAGAAGATATCTATTTACAACAGTTTAAGTTTATAACAATTTAATTTAATGAATTTATAAACATTACCAGTATTAACTTAATTGAGTATTTTCTCCAAATACATAATTTTAGTTGAAGACAAATATATATGAAATAGCTTTTAACTAATCTGAACATTACTTTAAAGTGATTAAAAAAAAATTTAAAAGTACAATTTCAAATATGAGTTGAAATTAACATAAAGTTCACACTATGTACACAACTCACACACAGAACTAAGTCTCAAATATGAATTCATGTAAGGTTCACATCCGTGAGCCTTTGTGTTGGAGCACCTTGGCCCTGTCTGTTGGCTCGATATCATTGCTGTTCAAAGAATTTCCACATTCTCTACTCACAACACAGAGAAATTCAGAATGTTCATCATTGCCATAATTATACTGCGAGCCAATGTTTATCAACTGCTCGAACTTCCATCCGTCTGACAAAGTCGACATCATTTGTGTCAACTCTTCTTCGTGGAATTGTAATACTCTGTAAACATGTTTTTTAGAGTCTTTTAGTGGTCGTCGTTCACGCAAACATATTCTTTCCTTAACTAATCTAATGAGTTCAGTAATGTTATAAAATTCAGCTTCTTCCAAAACTCCCTCCTCAGCAATGTCGTTATTGATAACAAGTTTGCCGTGTCGAAGATAATTTAATACTGGTGAAAAATACGTCGGATCTCTATCTATTAAATATGCACCGGTTTCATCCTGGAACACACGTCTTCATATTAATTATGACCAAAATTATCAATTAAAACGTATGATGTAAACAGAATCAAATCATACTAACCCTGTCTGAAATTAAGTCACTGTCCTCTTGCACCAATCGATAAAGAAACGAATTAGGGTCTCTTGACAACGTTGTCTTTGTAGTTAAGAAGTAAGTTCCTCCAACATTTAGTTTAACCCATTGTTTACTACTTCGCCTTTCATTGTTAAATTTTTGTGTATTTTCTTTTAAATAATCGCCATCACACATCGAGTCCGCCATGGTTGCAAAGTATAGACAAAAAAATCTTGCATAGAGCTTTTTTGTACGTTGACGTCGAAACTTTACTGTTTAATTCATCGGAGGTAAATAATTTTAATCTCAACCAAGTCCAAATTGTTATTATAAACTTGATATAAGTAAGGCCTATAATTATTTAATGAAATAGATGCCCTGTGAACAACGGCTTGTATTGTGTGAGTACTGGAGAGTTTTGAATTTTTTTTTGCTATGAATTTTATATTCTGTGGTGTTTAGATTTTTTCTTGTTTATTGAACCTTTTTTTCATTGTCTATGGAAAGCTTACTTTCGTCCGTCACAGAAAGTTCGAATTTTTATTTTGGAAATTCATGTCTAACATAATTTAGCTTTGAGTTATCTTTGTAAAGCCATATTGTAGAATGCGTTTAGATAGAATGTTCCTTGCATAAAGTAATACTAAAAAATCATGATGAGCAACAATATAGAAAACGACAGATCAAGCTCAACTGGAAAAATGTATCCAATAGATCTTGCACCACAAAAGATTACTATAGTTAAGAGCATGTCCAATACAGAAGTGAAAATGGCTCATTTAATCACTGGTCAAACAAAAACATCAGGGTCCGGTCAATTAATAACTCACGCTGGCTCTGTTGGCTTAATGCGTTCAACTGCACAAATTATAACTCCTGGCGTCTCATCTCAGGTAATTAACTATTTTTAACATTTTATTATCCTAATATTACAATATCAATCGCTCCAACTGTATTGTTACATTCAATTTTAGTTTTAGCGATCAGAACCAAATCACATTATCATAATGCGCGTCAATATTGATGGTTGGCAAAAACTACGAGTTATTTTGCACAATCCTAAACCTATTTTCCAACAAACCGCATCCTTAACATCAATCTATCTATATATTTACATTGTTTACAGGTGCATAACAAGTAATATGTACATAAGTTTGTGAAACCAACTTAACCTTTCTCCAGTTTAGCCTTTGTTAAATTAACCTTTTATATAGTATTTCTTTTGTATCTCACCATTCGTACTAACAAAAGCTTCAAATCCTATTATAATTCTAGTTTCAACATTATTAAGTCATTAGTTTTCTTGAATATTTAGTTTGTTTCTACTATACCAAATGCCCCTAAACTGGATACTAAATTCCACTTTCTCTTTTGTGAAGCTCCAGAATCAAATTTTCTTGACCCTCTGAATTTCCCATTTATGCTTTTTATTGATTATAACCTTGTATCTAATTTGTCTAATTTATCTTTTAATTATAACATAAAAAAAATCTAGCACTGGCTTATTAAAAAAAATAAAAGATCAATATTTAAGAAATATTCAATTTTATATTACAGCCACAGATGATAGTAAGCGGGCCACCAATCTTCCAAGGTACCCCAATAATAAGCCAAGGCTCACAGTTATTAGGACAGACATCACAGATTATAACACAATCACAGATAATAAACTCCAGCGGAATCATAAGTCCAGGCACACAAATAATCAGTCAAGGAAGCCAATTATCTGCACAAGTTTCTAACTCCAGTAGCTCTGTGTCTAATATACAATCAAGTGTAGCATCATCAATTAGTGGAACACAAGTGCTTAATGTTGGTGGACAACTTGTGAGTGGATCTGGGAATCTGGTTGTCAGCTCTTCTGTTAGAACAATACCTCCAAGTGTGCGAGTGCTACCTCCTTTACCTCATAATAGACCAGGTAAGTTAGATTAGCTTCTATTTTATAATGACTATTAGTTAAAAAATTCATGTAGGATATGAATACATTTCTTGTGCCTGTTGTTTTATTTTATTACTAGCTGTTTATTAATAGCCTATGAAATGCCGAAGTACCAGCTTATGTTCTACAGCAGTGCCAAATTTTACAAAGCTAAAAGTATCTATAATTTAAACCCAAAAGCAATGTATTGGTTTTATTGGTACTAAAAATAATGTTATCAAATAGTTAAGAGATATGTATCTTTTTTCTTCAGTACTGTCAAGTGTGAATGTGAGTACAGCAAGTGGTGTGTTAGTGAGTAAAGCAGTGACAAGTCATGTGCCAAGAGGTCTGGCTGCTGGGGCCTCACTTGCGGTACGTCCAGTAACACCCATAGCTGCCTCACAATCTGCCGGTAATCAAGGTAAGTCTGATATTATGTTTAATGGATAATATAATATTTTAAAGTTATAGTATACACTTCTGCAAGGTTTGACAAAGTTAACAGAAGTTACTGAATGTAATTGAAAAATAAATGTTTCACCAAAACACAAATAGGTTTTTTAAAAACAAAACATGTTACATTTTAGTTGTAGTATTCCTGTTCAAAACATGTTAATATTTTTTATGTTTATAAAATCAAACTCACTGTACATAATATCCAAAATTACTATATAATTTAATAGAGAATACTTGAAGGATACACATTATATTTACATTTTTAGTAAATTATTGACATTTCAATATCATAGAGTAGACAACATAGATTTTATGGCAAAGTTTATTTAGGCACTTACATAACCACAGATACCTAATATGTGACAATACATCCTATTTTAAATTAATTCTCGTTTAGGGTTTAATCTCCTTTTTTAATTAATGTTGTATTCTTATTTATATCAAAGTGCCATCATATTCTTACTACAAACAGTACATACTTCTTATAGAGCAGAACAAAATTACCTGTTTTAGTACCGATAACATGTGTACAAAAGTGTAATTTTATAAATATCCTGCTTATGACAGTATACTTTGTAACCAGACAAGTGTACCAGTGAACTTGCATGTGATAAAGTTCATCTCATAAGTTTTTTTATATGCCGTTGGCTGCTCTTCAACCAAGGTGTTGTAAATCTTCACCGGATTCATGGATGGGTGGGCGCTCAGTGCGTTTGGACTCATCTCACACCATCATCGGTGTAGAGTAGCGGCGAAGGGCCGCGGCAGAACAGGCGGCGCTCGGTCGCCAGCCGTGGGCTCGGTGCCGGAGCCCTTGAGCGGTGGTAGGTACCTCCCTTGCAGGGAGACCAACAACGTGGCCGTTACCACCGCGGCGTTATTATCTGTCGGTCCAAGTAATCAAACTGTCCAACATCAAATATACGAAAATGTTACAAATTAAGGTATGTGGCGTTGGGTACTTCTCCCTTGACAAGAACAGTATATGTACTGAAAAGGATGATGTCACCTGGCCTCAAAGGGCATAAATGCTCCTATATAGATTACCTTATTATTATTTCGAAAGGTTTGGTCACATGAATTTTCAGTTCAACTGTAACATTATTAAATGTATCTATGCTTGCAGGTGGCGGTGCATGGTCGAGTGGAAAAAATCGTAATGCGTTAGTGTACCAGGGGCGCGGGTTGGGATCCCGCGCCCGCGCGCCCACGCCCACGTCTACGCCTCCCACGGCCTCGCCCACGCCCACGCCGGTATCGACGCCCACACCGCAGCCCAGCCAATCTCCGCACTCCTCTATCATCACTTTGACTACCAGCTCCATACTCACTTGTAAGATATTTAAATTTCTTACCATTGATTGCTTAGAGTAGATTTCTCATACTTGTAATACGAGGGCACATTAAAAAGTTTTGAGCCTAAGGTTGAAATTTAAATTCAAAAGAAAAAATAATACTGGCACGTAATAGATCTTTCTTTTTTAATTAATATCGGCAGTCTTTTGTTTTTCAAAATTGCAAAATTTGTGATCGATTTAACGAACGAAATTCTCGGTTTTCGTAGAAATGGACAAAAATGAGCAAGATTATTTTTTTTGTAGAGGAGAAGTGATGTTGACAATCTACTTAATTGTTAAACTATGTTTTGCGGTATATTTGTTGACATTATTTTAAGTGAGAGATTGTAATATATTGTTTTTAATGTAGGTAGGTTTGAATAACCTACCGTCACTTGATTAATAAACCAGTCCCAAACCAACCGCCGTTTCATTAATATGCATACATTACAATACTAAATGTACACTAAATGGGATCCTGAGTGCGTCAGTTTAATAATTTATTATTCTCAACAGCGAGCGGAGTAATATCAAATGCGGTGCGTGGAGCGGCGCCGCGCGCGCCCACGCCCACGCCCATATCGACGACCGCAGCTCCACGCCCCCTGCCGCTACTTCAAAGAAGCTACCAACCTACTAAGGTTAGTTATTACTTTTTTGTGGCTAATAGTTTTCATTAAACTCCATTTGATACCAATTTTATTTTGTTAGGTTGTCAGCGTGGCGAATGTGGGCGTGCGCGGTGTGGTGGGCAACAGCGCGCCCTCGCAGCTGTACTACGAGGTGCCGCTTGGCAGCCAGCAGCACGTCGCGCACCACCAGCAGCAGCAGCACGCGCCGCAGCTGCTACACCAGGTGCAGCAGCTGCCGCGCCCGCTCACACCTTATAACCACAACCAGGCGGCTGTACAAGGTTTGTATCACATCACGAATTCACGAAATAACATTATTGTTCCAGAATTTTCATAAGACATATTTGGTTCTAAAATCTCAAAGTAAATCTTTTAAGCCTAATGTGTGTTTTGTTTGTATAGTAAGCGTGGTGAACAGCGGCCAAAGTGTGAACGAGGCGCGTCAGCTGGCCACCTCGCTCGCCGCCTCCACCATCCTGCCCAGACCGTCTATACTCAGGAAACGAGACATTGATGGGTAAGTAATTATTATTCTCTTAAAATAATCGATTGGTTTGTTAAAATGTGCAATATTTTTGATATGTAAACTGAGTATAATGACGGTGACACAGTTACGGGGTATTTTTCAAAATATAATTTTGCTTTTTAAGTCACGGACTATAGTACGATTACGTTTAATGTAACAATTATTTTTGCAGTTCTCCGTCAAAGGTCGGTAGCTATCTGTCGGGCGGCGGCACTATCGGGCTGAGTATATACCGCGAAGTTAACAGCGTCGTGGGGTCAGTGGGCGGCGGCGCGCCAGGCTGGGAGGACGTGCCGGCGGGCGGGCGCGGCCCCGGCTCCGGCTCCACCACCATGTCTGCCGCCTCCTCTCCGCCGCACGACGACACCGAGCACGCGCAGCCCGCCCTCGCGCCCGCGCCCACGCACACGCCCGACCTCTCACCGCGCAAGAAGCCTAGGAAGCAAATGTAACTACATAAACAAAACTTGGGAATCATGACTTGCATCTATGGATATTTGTCAACCAAACAGAATGTTGAATGTGTAATTACAACCGATGTGATACGAATTATAACGATTTCAGGTTGAGTAATGAAGTGCGACAGTGCGAGTTGACGACAGAGGACGCTCCGCCTACGCCACCGCCGCCCGCCAACCCTCCCAAGCGTTAGTACAACTCATGTGAACATTAAATAGCGTTGAGTCTTATTTTTTTCTGAAGTTTAAACTAGTGCTTTACCACGATCCCACCTGATGTCTTGTGAACGGAGGATGGTACGTGCTAGCTTAAAAAGTACCCATTCACCCTTCTCTTAAAAGCATCCATCTCGATTACACTTACGTCGGCTTATTCAATTTATTTCCTGTGCACACGAGAAACGATGTCTCAAAGCGCTTCGTACGAACCCGCGGCACGTCAGCTATGTAAGGATGGAGACCGGCTGCACGTGTTCAGTTGTAACGTATGCATTGTGTGTCAGGTCCGCAGCTGGGGTCGGGCTACGTGTGCGGGTGGCGCGGCACGGCGCTGCACTTCGTGCGGCCGGCGGACGTGCGCCGCCGCGAGCCGCGCGCGCGCGACATCCTCGCCATCGCCAGCCAGCGGCACGTGCTCGCCAGCGCCGACGGCTGGAAGGTGCACCATCTCACCGCGCAGATGGACGACCTGGTGATTACATACTCACACCAACTCAAACAACTTACATTGTCCTTTTTCTAAAAAAAATTAAATGTTAGACTTTAAAATTATGTTTGTTAGTATAGGTATTTGAAAAATTAATTTGAAAGGATTGGTTCTGTTGAGTTCGACTATAGGATAGAAATCTAATCCCCCCAAAAGGAAAGGTACCTTTTTGAAGATTTTCTCCGATACCAAAAAAGAGAATAGAAATCTTACTATTGGCCTAATGTAAAAGCTTAGATGGATTATAGGATATATCGATGTTTGTTAGAAGAATCCCCTAAACGGCTAAACGGATCTCGATGGAATTTGGTATAACTGAAGAACATAGTCTGGAAGAACACATAGGACATCTAACATCTTTTTTAAATTCAGCTCTGACCAAGCTGCGGGCGACGGCTATTTTATAAAAACGAATATAAAACAAGCTCTTGTTAAACGTGTATTGTGTTGCAGGTGTCGCTGGAGGCGGACGTGGGGTCGCAGCTAGCGGGCGTGCTGCGCGCGCTCGAGACCGCCTCGGGCCGCGCGCTCGCCGCGCTGCAGCCGCACGAACACGCGCTGCTAGAACTGCTCAAGGTACCACACCGCACTACACTACACTAAACTATACTACACGACACTACACTAAACTACACTACACTACGCTAAACTATACTACACTACACCACAGCGCACCGCACTACAACACAAAACAATTGACAAATTATAACAAGCTGCAATCACAAACTTGTTATAAACAAACATGTTGATGGTACTTAGAAATAAATGACATTAGGTTTCTCATTTCCATTAAAATTGACTATACAAACATCCCATTTACTCAGCTCTCTACAGTACACAGAATAAAGACATTATCAATTTTTCCTAATTTTTTTATACATGAATAATATTGCACAGTAATTGATGAAGTATTTTTCAATATTGTTCCCAGGGTAACATTCAAAGGAGCAAGATCGTTTGTGAAGGTATACAGGAGGCGCGCGAGGACATTCTGCGGGTGTTCAAGCACAGGAATTTCGTGTCGGACATCTTGACGCGGCAGGCGGACAAGCGCTGTTACAGGAAACACCGCTCGCAGTCCTAGCAAATAATCATAGAAGTTTATTTTATTTTTGCCACAGAATATGCAATCATATAACTACAGACATATGACAAGTCTATGGTACAAATATATACACTGTAAATATTGTAAATATTGTTTACGTATAAACTTATATTTTGTATCAGTAATGTAACTGTTAACTATGAAATACCTTGAACGAGTTGTGTTTAGTTGTAATTAGATTTTATGAGAATAATAAAGCAATTGATGACTTATATTTATTTTTATTTTTTCCATAACATTATTTGAACTTTTGGTTTTTCATAGTTTTTCATAGTTACAATTAAATAAACAATTTATTGTTAAAAAAATAAATTATTTAATTGTATAGCGATATAAATTTAAGCACTCCACTACCAATCTCGCCAGGAATGCGCGGCAATGTCCTATGTCTCAAGTCATTGACATCTGTCAGTTAGAGATGTGACGTCTATGCCATTAATCTATAGTGTTGTGCTAATTCTACAGCACTAGTAATTCTCTTCTTAACAATAGAAACTGAAAATGTTGACTCGGGAGTTTGTTTTTAGTAGAAGATGATACCAAGCTATTTTCCCGATGCTGCAAAGACTATTCATAGGCATCCAGCAAGGCATATGAGTTGCAAAGTTATATTCCGACGGAACAACACAGGTTACAAGAAAGAATTTTATAAGAGAAGCGACGGAACAACAAGACCATCAATGACAACCATACATCCGCAATACCAGAGAAAACACAGATGCGTTGACGGCTTATTTTTGAATAAATTAGTTCGGCTGAGGCCTTTAGGTTAATAGCATTTTTATTAAGTATTTTTCTTAAGTGTATAATCGAACAAACGCAGATAGTTCTAACTGGACCTTTCAGGCATCATCCAAATGTTTTCATTCAATTAAACAATATGCATTCCTAATATCTAGCCTATATAGCTTTTATCATTTTTTTAAAGTTTTGTTGATACAGTTTATTATGAATTTAACGATAAAAATTAATTATGATATTTGCATATTTATACCAAATTAACTGATTCATTATGATCTTTGCCTATTACAAAATAAAATATTATAATTGTCTATAAGTCTTAATGGCGGGAAAAATCAGTTTTCTTATAAGTTTTCCCGCGTCACGTGAACCTCTTAACTACTCGTTAATTTTAATTAATTTGTTTTAAAATTAAATATTGTTAAAATGTCTGTGAAAAAGTCGACTAAATTAAACTTCATGTCTGATGATTTAGATGAATCTCACTACGGAAAAATCTCACCTAAAAACAAGAAGGTTCAAAAGCGACAAAGAATTGAAGCTCAAGAGGGAAATCCAACAACTAATAATAATAACACCGTATTTAAGAAAAAGCGAAACGATGAAAGCATCGAAATTGGCGGCGAGCCGCGTCGAAAACTAGTAAATGTTATGAATGAACAAATCGTGACGAGGTAATAATCTTACAAACCACCGTTTTTTTTTTATTTCAAGGTATATATTATATTTATAACATTTATCATACTTTCCAGAAAACAGACGTACGAAAATTTACTCAAAAGTTTAATGGAAGTTGTAACTAATCTAGAGGCAGATTACAATGTTTTGAAAGAAAATGAACAAAAGCTAGAACAATTAACGACATCTTTCATCAAATGCATTCAGCAGGCTACGAATTCTCATAAACAAAAATTGAAGACTTTGAAAGAAATCCATGGAGCATTTAAAAAAGAGTAATAAACACAATTATACATGTATTGAATGTAATTTTCTTTTTAGTCATATTCTAACTTCTATGTTTTTGTAACAGATGTGAAGAAATGGAAGCAGATCATAAAGTGGAAACCAATAAACTTGGTGAAGAATTAGAAGAGGATATGAGAAAATTAGAAGAGAATCTTGTTGCGAAAATAAAGCGCAATGAGTGGGAAAATTTGCGAAAAAACTTCTTTCAAGTAATGCAAAACAATTATTAATTTGTTAAAATTTCTATTTATTAAAATTCTATAATTCCAAGTTTCGCAACTTAATCTCTTTCTCTACTTTTGCAATAATAATTCTAATTTGTGTTTGAATAAATGACTTTAAACTTTTGTTTTGTTTTATTTACTTGTTTTAACATAAACTAAGCACAATAGACAGGCTTATGCCTAATATAAAATTCACATTTTACCTCCAACCATGAAAATGATATAAACATTGAGATGTGTTTTCTAAATATTGTTATTTAATGTATTGAATTTTGTACTGGAAGGTATTACAAACTGAAGCAAAAGTAATATAAAAAAAATAAAACAACTTTATAACACTCATTTATTTTAACATTTCTATACATTAAACTAAACAATAGGGACTACAATATAGATTTTTTTTTAAATAATGACTATCATTCTTTGAATATGTTCTTTATGTCTGCACTGCCCAATACTTGTGCAGTAACTGAATCTGGATTTTTAATAGTTTTGGAAGATATTTGACGCTCCATTGAAACAGCAGCAACCGATTTTTCAATTAGTTCATTTTCTGGCACTCCTTCGGATTTGAACTTTTCATATTGTTGTATTAATCTTTTAGTTTGTGTCTCTCCTGATGGATTTAACATGTTTATCCCTAACCCATGGCCCTCTGCATGGAACTTTCTGCAATCAATATATGTTTTTAAATTCAGATAGAGAAAAATCTTATATCAACAAGTGAATAAAAATCTTTTGAACAAAGAAAGCAATAACTTGGTATATTTACATTATTTATAAGTAACACGAATAGGTAGGCGTATTTTCGAATTTACTTACGCTCTAATTGCATCCTCTTTATACAGAATTTGCCTAATTTTCTTCACCTCAGGCTTAGGTCTTGCATACTTGGGTTCTTCATTTGGAGGAAATGCTCTATACACATCAAACCAAAGTGGCCGGTCGTCAGGTTTCATTGCCCCACGTGTAAGGAGACCTTCCACTCTATAAAATATCGTAAATTATAATACAGTTTAAAAATAATAATTACAATGACTTAGCTATTAAAAGAATGTTATTGTACATATCATCTCTTACAGTTACGTTACTTACGTTCTTGTAAGTAAAATATAATTATTTTGGAGGGAGAGGTATGAAAAAATTCCCACTAATATAATTTCACAGGAATTTCAAGTTTCTTTTATTTAAATAGAAGCAGGTAATATGATAGCAAAGTACTAAGTTTTGTATCAACTTACATACCTTGTAAATATTGTACCAATTCTTTCTAAGCGACTAGTAGCCATTTTGCATCAAGTTTTATTATTGTTTGGTAATAATAAGGTAGAATAAATTTGTAATATTTAATTTAAGGTTAAAAGTTTTAATAGGCACAACAAAAATAATTTATTGAGATTTTAATTTTTTAATTATCAGAGATCAAAGAGTATCTCACCCACCATTTTTATTTTTTACCTACCTCTGTCAGTGTCAGTGATTTATCATAGAGTATCTAGTGTCCTTTTAAAAATCTGCACTGCACTCTTCAAATAAAACAAAATCTGAAAAGAAACATTGAATTACGTTAAGACACCTTATGTGACCTTGTAATTCATAAAAAAGAAAACTCTATCGTTTGATGCATAATTTCATCATCGTCATCAGCCATTATCAGCCCACTGTGGGACTTAGGCCTTCCCCAATACCTTTCACAGATTGCGGTCCTCCGCCTTCCGCATCCAACGACTGCATACATAATTTGGCTAGGCACAATTTGAAAATAAAGGCATATACACAGTTATGAAAAAAAGTAATCAATTGCTGCAATATCACTCAGTCATTCATTAATTCCTCCTAACAGCTACCGTCTGAGCCGTAACTAAACACCTTTTGTGTACCTACCTGCGAATCGAAATATACTATGGACTTAATTATCAATCTAAACGAATATTATAAGTCCATGTCTAGATCTTTTCGCAGTGGCTATAGGATGAGGAATGAGATACGAAACAAACAGCTTCAATAATGGTTGTCTTAGTTTGATTTAATATTAGATACAACAACTAACATCAAAACTACACTGCGGATTTTTGGTCGCTTACATTAAATTCTTAATTTTAATATTGAGTAGCGATTAGCGAGCTCCGTGTTTTTACATGATAAATTTCATAGAATCCTATTTCAAACAAAGTATTTCACAAGTACAATGCACGGACAACTCACGTTTATTAGTAATCATTATCTTATCTAGGAGCGATAAGCCTGTGCTAAAAAACACACCCGTGTTTCTTGTGTCGTACCGTAACCACAAGTTTTATAAAAACTCCCTTGTATTGTTGTTATTACTTGGTAAAATCTGTTTTTAAAATTGCTAAGATGGTTCATAAGAAGCCCTTACTGTTCTACTTCGCCGCTATCTTAGGTAAGCTCTGGCTTTGTATAATTCATATAATAGGTCCTTGGTAAATCCGATTACATCGTAGGTTGTGTAGGTACTGTTCAATAAAATATTTCTAGGGCATAATCGATCCAAATTATATTTAAAAGAATAAATCGTTTCATTTGTACAATAGGTATTGCTTAACATTATATTTGGAAAACTAAGGTTTTGTGAAAAGGCAAAAGTGAGTCCAATTACATTCCTGTCTATCGTGAAAATAAATTAATCATTTACTGTAAATACTTTCAGTTATATTAAGCACAATCGCCCAAGAAGCAGAAGCGAGGAGAAAAATTCTTAGAGGAAGACGTGTTATGACAAGGACATACTACCGTGAGTCATTGTTTTTCTATTCTATTTTGCCAAAAAGCTTGAACGGAATGCCATTTAAAATCATGTTAATTGTGTTTTCAAAAGAAATATATTCTCCAACCGGCGGATATAAGCCAGTAAAGTCACAATACACTGTTGAAATATTTGCATCCCTTTCATTTTTTTCCAAGAAATAAGGATAGATTGCTATGCTATTTAAAAATGGCGCCATTTTTAAATCATGCGTTGTCTTCCAGATGGCAACGCTGTACCGGCATGGGCGATCAGTTTAATGGCGGGAATAGGAATGCTGCTCGTTGGCGGAGTTCTGTACGTGGTCATGCGTAAGATAGTGCTCTCCTCTGAGACTGGCTCCCTCAACACATACCAGCCGGCGTTACAAAACGAAGATGTTTAATTTGCTTGTTTATCAATAATTTATTAATGTAATGATTTTAATATTTTAGATGAGTTTAAGATTAACTTGAAACGAAAATATGTCTGTTCTGGAAATGATCAGACATAGACGAAATAAACGAACGTAAGACGTCTAAGGTATTTGTAAAACCGTCTACCTATGAAAAAGTTCTTGTCAAGTTCAATAACTGTAACAAAAACTTAAATAGGTAAAACTATTTTATACAATTATTTCAAATGTAATGTTAAGACTTTTGAAATAAAACAACTAAATAAAATGGAATCGAATTAAATCTTTTTATTGAACCACGAATGTCTGATTTGAATACATTAAGATATTATTCATTTAGTTGGAGGCTGCGACATGTTAAAATTCTCTGCGGTGATATTTGTCGGGGTCATAGTATGACGTCACTACGACCCGGTTACTGAACTTGCGCCCCGTCAGCGTCTGTTGCGCCTTTTGACAATCCGCGATACTGTTGAACTCGACAAACACCTAAAGAAAACAACCAAATATCAATAAAAAAACATACATGTGGGATACTCGGAAAATTCTTTAAAATTAGTTCCTCACCTTTCCACATCCGGGAACATCTACCCCCTCTAAAGGTCTCGGTATCTCAATACTGCGAACACAGCCGTACTTATTGCACTCCTCTCTGAAATAACAAAAAAATTAACAACATCTTAAAATTGATTACCGGTTATGGGCGTTTCAAAATGTAACAAACATGCAGAATTTGAAATTTTCATCTCAAACTATTATAGGCTACTTTGTTCTAGGATGCGAGAATAAACAAGGTACAAATATATTCCACTAGCTGTTGTCCCCGATTTTTAAAAAATACAGTAAAAGATATTAAAACTGATAATGTAGCTTTTTAATGGCAAGAATTTTTGAAATTGAATCAGTAGTTTGTAAGTTATTTCAAGGCACACAAATATATAACTTAAATATTAGTGTAGATTGCAATATGAATTATTACATTCAAATGGTGAATACTGTTAAGA
>LD688945.1:2822806-2846664 GCA_003118335.3 Papilio memnon
TACTTTTTAGTGTGTTTTTTTTTTCGAGAATGTTTTGTTTTTAATGTATTTTGTTTGGAAGTCGGTTTTTTTGAATTTACTTTTAGCTTACAGGACTTTTTCTTTCAGGATAAAAGATCACCTCTATCGCTGTCTCTTTCTAAAGCCATCGAATATGTGTCCCCTTGGCACCTTTTAAAATTCTCCGCAGTTGAGAATCTTTCCCAGCATCAAAACAAAGTATTATCTAAATTGGGACTGATTTATTTCATGTATTTGTTTATTTACTCCGGCCTCGAGTTCACCATAACCTTCCTGACACACCACACCTTCGCCTATACAGCTATGCAGCAAGGGAAAATGTTTCTAGTTATAGGTAAGTCAGTTCTTATATATTTCTTTAGTTCTAGATAAAATTGTGCAATTTCAAAGTGGCTTATAAGCCAAGTGGAATTTATATTGCTTCTACAAAATTTTATTTTCTTATTGAATTTCGCGGTTCAAGGTCATATGATAAATTCGCATTCTACAATTGAAACATTCTTTTTCTCTTGACAATGAATAGAATGAATAGGTTTAGTTTTTATAAACATGACTCAATGCGCCGGAAACATTGATTATACAGAACAACGAGAATATTGAATATTCCATTCTTACTATCAAAATGTAATAACACTAATGTATTACTGCAGAACGTCCATAGTATTATAATATAATTTACATAAATTATTAATATAATATTATAAAGAGGAAAGATTTGTATTTTTGTACGTATTGATAATTTAAAAACTACGGGGCAGATTTTAAATATTCATTCACCATTAAATAGCTAATTTCACGGAGTAAGTCGCGAGCAACAGGCTAGTTATTAATAAAACAATTTTGGCTTTGATTAATTAGCAAGCTTATACTTTTAATTATTTCACCTGCTTTAGGTGCTTCCAATTAGCGGAAGTTATAATAGTTAACAGGATTAAAAGTAGTAAAAATATATTGGTAAGACGAGACGGAAGCCATACAGTCTTATGTCCATAATTCTTGTATCTACGTTTTGTTACAATGACTTATTTTCCCGCTTACTATTTTTACACTTACTATTCAAACTTTGGGAGACAAATGAAAGTACACTGTGCCGGTTTTAGCGTTACAAGCGCCCTGGGCGAGATTTCTACGACAACCACTTTTTTAACAGCTAAAGGGGGGGGGGTTAGCAGTCTTATATGAGACTGTGATTCGCAGATCTGTCTTATTCTAATGCTGGCACTGACTATAAGAAATGTTAATAAGGTCAATTTGACCATAAATACATTTATATGGAAATGTAGTCGGAGGAAATTAAAATGTGTTGGAAATTAAAATGTCGTGAGCTACACTTATTGATATTTCCGTTGTACTTGGTAGGTGTGAGTGGTTTTTTATGATGCATAAACTAGCGCTTGACCACGATCCCACCTGAAATTAAGTGGTAATGTGGTCGAAGGATGGTGCGCGTTAATTTAATGATTAGTTGTTTGCGCAACTTACACCATTCACTCATTTAAATCCATCCACGCGCAGACGCTGGTTATACCTTTTGAGTGTCATCATCAGGTGTGATAATGGCGGCGCTGCAGGGGGGCGCGGCGCGGCGGCTGGGGGCGCGCGGGGCGGAGCGCGCAGCGCGGGGGGCGCTGGCTCTCACGCCCGCCTCCTTCTTGTGCGTGGCGCTCGCCGCCCGCCCCGCACCCGCCCTACTGCCGCCCCTCGCCTGGCTGTGGGCAGGACTTGTCCTATTCGCACTGTGTAAGTCAATTTCTATAACCTAAGAATCATTTCACTATAATGTACCAATTACTTTTAATAACATATGAAAATAAATAAAAGAAGGCCCTTTGCCTCCCTAAAAACAGTTGTAACTAGTTGTGTACAGCGACCCATTTTGTTTTTAAAGAAATGACTGTCCAATAAATGTAAAGGAAAATGTTTGTTTTCAATATCTTGACAAATTGTTTAGCATAGTTTTCAGCGGATATAATATCCCTCCATATTAATAGCCGTCAGGCATTCTTGTCGGATCATAGTTTTATTTTTAATCCGTGTGTGTATAGCGACAGCGTTCGCGGTGTCGTGTATGACGACGCTGGCGGCTGCGCAGTCGCCGGCGGGCGCGCGCGGGGCGGTGCTCGGCGCGCTGCGCTCGCTGGGCGCACTCGCCCGCGCCGCCGGCCCGCTGCTCGCATCCGCAGGTCGGCATACTAAATAAATGTCCTCAAATATATACTAATTTTAAGAACCTTGAGTAGTAAAATCGTAACATTAGTATATCTATATCAAACTATTATAAAGAGATTTGTATTTTTGTATGTATTGAAATAACTCAAAAACTACTGGACCGATTTCAAAAAATATTTCACTGTTAGAAAGCTACGTTATCGCTTATTATAGGCTTTATTTTAAAATATCACATGGACGAAGTCGCGAGCAACAACTAGTCGAATATGTAGATAAGATGGTTCATACTTATGTCGTACTATGGACGGATGTTTGTTAACAATTTCCAGTACGATTATAGAACACTAGCTGTTCGCGTGCGGCTTCATCCGTGTAAAATTATAAAAACTTTATTTTATTGTTTACATTTGTCAAATTATCGATTGCAAATGTCAAAATGACATGACATGATGACAAACCATGGCAATCTTGCTTCCTTGATGTTGGCAGCAACTTATGGTCTCTTTCCCACATTAGGGTTTTTATCCAATTTATTTACCCCTAAGTTTAATGGCGTGAAAATATATAGCCTAAAGCAAGACGTAAGTGTAGTGCTTTTTATTAAAAAAAGAATTATTCAAAAATATGCTGTAATTGCTGACATCTTAGGCAACAAAGAAGTGTGTGTTTACGCTTTATTATATTAGTATAGATAATATGCAATAATGCATTAGCTAATTGCTAAGTTTTTTAACGAAGTCGTGTACAAAACTTTCATATTTCATAACTCGTTAGACTAAATAGCTATATAAACTTCTTTTGTGTAATTATTTTTTTTAATTCCAGCATACTGGTGGTCGGGCGCGGCAGTGACCTACTCGCTGGGCTCAGTAGTCCTCGTCATTCCAGCTGTGATGCTATTCAGACTGAAATCATGAACAATTATATTAAAACTTTATACAAGCAATATTTAAATACAAAGACAATTTACTTATTCTTTTACAATTTTTCTACTATTTACTTTTTTCGTATTACGATTGTATTAAAAATCCAACTCGATTAACAATCAGTATTAAATTATTTATTTAATAAGCATCGTTTTATTTTACCGTCTCTTATTAAGGTAAGATTATTTAATCTATACTAATATTATAATGAGGAAAGATTTGTATTTTTATTTATATTGAAATAACTCAAAAACTAGTGGGCCGATTTTAATTCTTTCACTGTTAGAAAGGTAATTTATGTGTGTAGCATTTTTTTTTTAATTCCACGTGGACGAAGTCGTGAGCAACAGCTAGCAAGCAAGCAGCTACATTTACATTCACTTGTCGTTTATGTCAAATATTGTAGATAAAAGCAAATATTTACATAAAATCAATTATGCGTACAAATTAACATAAAATGTTAATTGGATATTAATAAAACAGGTATTTTATCTAAAATTTTCGGGTACGTGACTAGTTTTACGTCAACAATTTTAATTGTTTTGACGAGAAAGACTTTATTTTTATGTCGAAATAGAAAAATAAGGTCCTCAGCTTTTCTAAAAGTTAGTAGGTGAATAGACGAATTTGATTTGCAAAGCACTAAAATTAATGTCAGAATTTAAAGTTACGAAAAAGAACCTGGCTGTTTTCATAGACAAAATCTGTCTATTTTTGTTTTCATTATCGTTTCCAAGGTAACAGTTGTTTTGGTGTCACATTGAAAGCTTTAAAGTTTCGTAATAAAATGCCACTATTTAGCAACAAATTTACACCAAAAACGATACCTGTTCGTCGAAATGATACTTCGGTGATAAGAAACGAGTTCGGCAGCGACTACGCATCTAAGGAATTATCCATAGACTTAAGTCCTCTTAAGATAAAATTAGGTGATTTTGAAGTCTCGTTTGAAGAAGGGCAATGGATACCAGGTGATTACAATTGTTTGAACAATGGGTATTTGTAAAGTACCAAATACAAAAATAGCGACCTTTTAATATTTAACTCCAATTTTTTACACGTTTCATACATCCTTTAATTATCCCATAATTATCTGTATATTTCAGCGTCGGGTCGAGCGGGCGCTGCTCACAAAGAAAATCTACGTCTCAAAAAGGAATTAGAGCAATTAGAGGAAGAGAACAACATGTTGCGCCTGAAGTTCGAGATCCTGTTGGACATGATGACTGACAAGACTGTGGAGGCGGAGCAGCAGCAGCAGGCAGACATGCAGCGCGCACAGAGTCTCAGCTCATTAAAGAAAAATAAAAAACAAAAGTGGTAAACGAGAGTAGTGGGGCGTTTCGACTGCATCCACACTTATGTATACATAGTTTACGAATATTATCTGGTATGTCAGAGAATGTAATGCTTGATTTCCACATGGACAGTAGCGCAAACCAGCCGTGGATTTTAATATCACTGGCGCCAGTTAATGTTCACATTATGTCAGTTGATTGCCAGTCCAGTTATTGAGTGCTACTGGCCAACTGTATTGTCGAAGTGTGAACCAGACATAATGGACATTATCTCAATACAAGCGTAATTGGCGTTCGGTGGTTATAATAGGTTTTACTGTAAATATTAAAGTATACCTAATGATCAACCTTTATTAAAATATGTATTTTTTAGCAGGATATGTTTTTTTTAATAGAAATTTAAATACTCTGTAGTCTACATAGAGATCAGGTTCGGGAACATTCTGTCGGTAAGTCTTACAATAGACTTCAAGATTTTATAAAAATTATACAAACAGATAAATATTTCATTTTATTTTCAATAATATAACAATAATAGACCTACATAAGATAATCTTAGAGTAATGGCGTCGGATGCTTACAAACAAATATTATACTTATGACACATTTATACAAAAACCAGTAACCAGAGGTTTATAAGACTTTAAACATTGCTTTCATCAACTCCAATATGTGGATTAAATATTATTGATTGTTGGGGCAACGGGACCTTGTGTGCCCGCTCTGCCTGCAGAGGCCGCACTTCCTGCCCCCGCCTCCGCCCCGAGCACTGCCCCCGCCCCTTCCGCTAGCACTGCCCCCGCCCCTTCCGCCAACATTGCCCCCGCCCCGCCCCCGGCCTGTACCTCTACTACTGCTACCGCTATTATTATTCCACTCCACTGAAAAGCCGACAATTAAAAACCGCACATAATATATTTTGTTGATCATTGTAATTAACAAATGAAGATTATGATTAAAAAAATTACCAGTAGTATCAGAATCCGCCCATTGGAAGAAATTACATCGCGAGCTGAATTCTTTTGGGCATCCGTAAAACGGCCGGCCCTTGTTAGGACCTTCTTTTTGTACTGTTACACTGGAACAATAGAAGAATACTTTCTGACATACTATTCTACATTTTCTTTTGTAGGCAGATTAAGTAAAACTGAATACTTTCGGCCAGTGATAGTGTATAGACAGACTAACTTATATGACCCGGTGGGCTTAAATCAAAATTATGACACCTAACTAGTGCCACACGGTCGAGGTCAGAAAAGTGCCATAAGATCCTTTTCCTAATGACATATTTGTCATGTCACATTTTCTTTTATATTTTCTATGTCTTCTAACCAACCGATAGCAGCGCATCTCACGGGATTAGATTTTTGTTTAACTATAGGAGACAGCGAGATTGAGTCACTGACCTCTATAAATGGACAGGCTTTAACGTGGTATTTCCTTGATTTTCGACATTATGGCCTTGACTAAACTAATAATGGGGATAAAATTATCTATAACTAGTCAACACGAGTTTTAAAAAGAAGAGAAAAATGTGATTTCCAAGGATAAAATAAATCTTTAAATCTACTACCGTCTGGCGGGGACGCCGCAGTTACACATCACGTTGTCCTCATTCGGCTGGTAGTCAGTTCTATTGTAAGTGGGGGTTACGCCCCAGCCGCGCGAGGCGGAGACCCCGCTGGCCGCGGAGCCTCGCCCCGAGTCCGCCGGAGTCTCCGAGTTGCTCTGTACTGTATTCTCTGACTCCGGAGCCCACAGGAAGAAGTCACACCCACCGTTTTCCCTCATTGCTGCACACTTGTAGAATTTTTTACCTGTATAATAAACCAAAAAGACATAAAAAACGCAAATTAATTAATTACTAGCTTTCGCTCGCGATTGCGTCCGCGTGGAATTAAAAAAGTGAGTAGCCCATGTGTTCTTTTAGACTATTCTCTACATCTTTAACAAATTTAATCGAAATCCGTTCAACAGTTTAGGCTACAAACTCTAACAAACATCTGGTATTATATAATATAATATATTAGTAAGAAGTCTGATGTATTTAACGCGTATCAGATTAAGGTAATAAAAACTACATTAAAATTCACCTAGACATGTGAAAATGTCTTAACGGGTGGTTCACACCTGGCCAGTACTGGTCAGTAGCAAACAATAATTGGACTGGCAATCAACGGGCATAGTGTGACAATAATGAACGCCAGTGAGTCCATACAATTTATTCCTAGCGCAACCGGCTAAGTGTGAACCGGGCATTACATAGAAATACCTAGGAGCATTAAGTTTCGTATATTTACCGAAATTAGCATTCTGCTTTCTTACAGTAAGTTGTATTGCTGGCTTGTTGCAGCCGCACAGGACGTTGTTATCCTCATCACCAACTCCCCGCGGCGTCGGTATTCTCGTCTGCGCTGTATTTTGCACCCTATTGCTATTAACTGTAGGTGCAATTTGCTCTGCTTGTCTATTTCTAGTTGGCATGTTTCCTACAGTAGTTTGTCTTTGAGGTATGACGTCATTCGTATTCGCTGTATTTATGCGATTTTCGACTATCGGCCTACTGTTATTAGGTATATTTTGGTTTAAATTTATCGTTTTAACCGAGGAGGGGTTTATTTGTAGTATATCTAGGAAGGCGGGGTCGCAGCCGCCGATACAGCCATCGTAAGGCGGCGGATACAAATGACTTATAGAATGATTTCGCCATTCGAATTTAACTATATTATAGTTTGGACCACACTGAAATACAATTTCTTATTATTATAGCTGGAAAATTAATGAATAACATCCATACATAGTAAGTGTTTGATAATATAGGTTTTGTATTTTTAACTATTTTACCGAGATATCGTCCATGCAGAAACAAAAAAAAACTTAGTAACATGTGTGTTCTTCCGTCTTATGTGAGATCTACTAAGTTATTTTGGAGATACATAGTAATATCCATCCATACAAACTTTAGCATTTATAATATAACTAGCTTTCGCCGCGACTCCGTCAGCGTCGAATTAAAAAAACCAAAGGTAAGTAGCCTATGTGTTCTTCCAGACTATCCTCTACATGAACGCCAAATTTCCTCGAGATCCGTTTAGCAGTTTAAGCTACAAACTCTAACAAACATCCATCCATCTAAACTTATCTATTACGAATAATGTAGATAAGTAAATCTTACCGTAGGACAAGTTCTATCTTGAACTTGTAGAGATTTAACAACTTTCGGCAGCCAAACTGCGTTCTTACAACTTGGATACGATTGACAACTTATAAATAATTCCTCCGCATTGTTCTTTTTCTGTTTTAATACCATTCCTGATCCGCATTTGGGACATTTAAATACTAAAAATAAGTCAACAAAATTGTGATAAAGTTCAAATTCAAATAAAATAAGACTTTTATGAAACAAACTGAAAGTGGTATTTATAAGTAAAAGAGGTTTTTTTTTAATATCACTTACTAATAGGCATGTTGACTGGTAATGTCTCAGTAGTGGGAACGTATTCATTAGGCCGTTCGTTGAACCGCTCCGCCAGCGCGTTGTCTATTTTATCAGCTTCTGCTGTCACCATTATGTACGCCTCTTTGTATCTCGCTACCTAGAAATTAATATTACATTCCATGAAAAATTTATTTGATTTTTTTTATTAAAAAGCTACGTTATCAGTGAGTAACATAGGTTATATTTTTAATTATTTTTTTAATTTCGAACGGGTGAAGTCGCGAGCAAAAGCTAGTATTTAAGTTATTTAACTAGCTTAAAATTCAGAAAAGCTACATAGCTCAGATTACCTGTTCAGCTAACACGAGGTCGGGTTGCTTGGTGCCTTCGCTGATAGCTTTAAGGTCAGCTTCGAGCTGCGCGCGCAGAGCGGGGCGCGCCATGTGCAGCCCCATCGCGTCGTACCCCTCCACCAGCCCCATGCCCAGCAGCCCCGGCACGAAGTGCACCGCGTCCGCCAGCGCCACGTACGAACGACTCTTTATCGTCTCTATGTGCTCCGCGTGCGTCGCGTCCGTGCCTACATGCTCAAAGTTTTATAGGGAATTTAATTTGCTACCCCTTACTTACTATCCTAGTATTGAAGTTAGGTTAGGACTGTCATTTAATATTAATTATAATATATTAATGTTATAAATGCGTAAGTTTGGATGCATGGATGATTGTTATTACATATCTCACATACATATTACTATAAGGTTACTTATGAGTTTTATTTTAAATTTTGCGCAGACGAACTCGCGGGCGACTACAAGTATAGTAATATAGACTTCTTAAAGTAAAATCTTAAGCTATTACAAAAATTCCAAGGCGATAGTGTGTCAAAGTTGTAGTAATTAAAAAAAAATTCTAACCAATTCCGTGTTTCTCCATGAGAGCGATAAGATCGGCCTCCGTCAACAAATTAGGCGGCGACGTGTTGCCTTCCACTAAGTCGATACTCGTCGGATTGAATGTTTGTCCATTCTGCAATACATACCAAATTGTACATGAATATATTTTACTACAAAACAAAAAAAATCGACTTTTACAGCATTTAACAATATACCATATTGCGAATTCGTCACTAAGTTAGACCTTAGCGCAGAATATATAAAACCAACACTAGGAGAAACTTGAAGACGTTGAATGCGACAGTTTTTTTGTGTTATTTACCTCATAAACATGAATTTCTTTAGAAGACCATTTATCATAAGGATAGACTTCCAGATAATTCCTCGCGATGATCATAAGACCGCTGGCGCTGAAGGTCTCATCAGCGACGTGTATGGTGACGGTGGTCTCCTGACCTTGCGCGTCCTTGGCGCAGCACGCCAGGAACGAACGCACTATGAACTCATATAACCGCTGTTCGTTGCCCGACAGATCTTTAAATATATGCTACTTTATAAAAATGAGAGGAAAACAGTGGGAAAATTAATTATGCTAATACAGAGAGATAACAGAGGTAATTTGGTTTAAAATTTGTAGCATTAACAATCTTACTAGTATTTTGTATGTGAATGTTTAGATGGATAGATTTTTGGTAGAAGCTAACTCGGGAATGGCTCAACGATCTCGATATAGCTTGGCATAGATATCTTACTATCATACGAATATTATAAATGCGAAAGTTTAGATGGATGGATGTTTGTTAGTGTTTGTAGCCTAAACCGCTGAACGGATTTCGATGAAATTTGGTATAGATGTAGAGGATAGTCTGGAAGAATACATAGGCTACTAACATTTTTTTTAATCCCACGCGGATGGAGTCGCGGGCGAAAGCTAGTATATTATAAATGCGAAAGTTTGTTTGTTGTTACAGTTTGAAGTCTAAATTGCTTAACAGATCTCGATGAAATTGTGGACACAGTTATAGAACATAGTCTGGAAGAACACATAGGTTAGTCACAAAGTTTTTTTTGATTCCGCGCGGACAATGTCGTGGGCAAAACTCGTAAATTATAAAGTTTACTGTTTCAGAGTAACAGATAAGTCAATGATATTTTCCAAGACACAGATGTAAGAAAATGTTATCATAATTCAATGTCTCTAATCTGATGGGACCATGTTGTCAAATTTTATTTAACATCTATAAAAAACTTACTGTTGGTATACTTTGTTGGATGTATGGGAGGGTGAGCTTTATCACTCTTGTTCCCTTGTCGCGGTGTGGGTCCCCCCTCGTCCAGTATCCGCTGAGCGAACCCCCCCCAGTTGGGGTCCCCCATGTGATGTTCCACGAGCTGTCGCAAGTTCATCTCCTTTGGAAACTCATTAGTTTCCGTACGCGGGTAGCTGATGAATCCTTGCGTGTACAATTTTTCCGCTAAACGCATTGTTTCTTTGGCATTTATTTTAAGTTTCCGTGAAGCTAATTTTTCCAATTCCTGCGAATGTGAAATAAAGGTATTTTAGATATATTTAATGAAATTATAATAAACAAGGAATAATAAATTAAAACCTACCACTGTATCTAATGGTAAAGGTCTCCATTTAGACTTAGGCTTTGTTCTTACATTCACAACTTTAGCGAGTGGGTTCTCTTTGCACACATCATGCAGGATTTCACAACTTTCTTGATCAAACAGTCTTATTCTGTCCCATGCAAAATCAACACTTAGATTGTTCATGGTATGGTTCACTGGAAACAAAAAAAGCTATGCAAATTATTTTGAAATTTGTACACAAATAAATAGTAATAAATAGTCTATGCCAAATTTAATTGTAAATCCATTAAGATCTTTCGGTAAGCTAGTTTTATACAGATGGTGGTAATCCATCCATCCATCCAAACTTTTGTATTTATAGTATTAGTATGTAATATGATAATTTTAGAACCTTTTATGATACAAATGGATAGAAAAGAAATTGATTTTTTACCTTTTATTTTCCAAAATGTTTCAGATACAAAATTATTGACATCCCTGTACCTTTCCACAACAAATCCTAGAGTCGGAAACTGACAAGATCCATAACTTATTAAACTGTCTGCCAATTTTGATGGGAAAACTTTTTGTAGCCGTAGAGTCTGGAATCTTGTAAAAGCAGCTCCTGTAAAAGATAAAATTATTTAATTATTATCAAGTATAAAACTACTTAACTATTTAAAAATAGCTCAAATCTCATTTTCCTTTAAAATTAAGGTTACATTTCTTAATTATTGACAAGTGTTTGGTATTATATTATCTGTGGTATAATGAATGATGCATTTACATAATTTACCTATCCTTAAATCAAGTTCTTGCCTCACATCAACAGCATTACTGATATTCCTGTTTGGTTGCTCTAAGTTCTGTAATGCCCTGTTTACTGACACAGATGTTATTTCAGAGAACTTTGCTCGGTATATTCTCAGATTGCTCTTAACTGAGCTACACACCTCTATAATCTCAAAGCCTATGTTCTCCCCTTCTCTGTCACAATCCGTCCAGATAATCAGGCCTTGACAACTTCTTACTTCCTTTTCTAATGTTTTCTGTAATAAAATTTTAGATTTCCAGATTTAAAAAATAAAATATAATTTAGTCTTCAATTTTGTTTTTTAAATCTTCTTTACCTTGATTTTTTCGTAGTTTTCTGGACAATATTTAATAACTGGCGCTTCGAAAAGCGTTAAAGGGTTACATGACTGCCAACTTTTATATGAACTTGCAAATTCTAGTGCAAGAAGATGGCCAGACACTGAAGTCATTACCATTTGGCATTTTTGTCCCATCACTTGTGCTTCAAACTCATAGATTTTATTGTACTGGGATAGTCCTTCTCTCTGAAATATTAATAAAACGTTAAGACAGGCCAGGCTGGTAACCTCTACGTGTAAAAAATACAGTAAATGTTGAGTACCCTTTTTGATGTCCCTCTTGATAAATGAAGCGCAATGTTCTTAGCAGCGTCATTTTTTTCCGCGACATTAAGGTATTTCATCGTTTGTGATTTACCTCTTTGAACCAAAATTGAACCATAACTTGAAGTTAATACGAAATTATTTTTTCTTATAAAAGTTAGGAAAAATCTACCCATAAAATACATATTCTTACTGTTATAACATCTTAATTACATTTGCATGCTAAAAAAATAAATAATAAAGTGAAACTGCATTTGAATAACTTAAAAATTACAAAATAATGCCGCCAAAAGTAAAATTAAGAACTGAAAACAAAACAGGCATTTGACAGCTTTGACATTTGTTATCAACCACAATTGACATTACTATTAAAGACTAAAAAGGGAAGGAAAATGAAAGTTTTCAACTTTTTTTAATTGTATCAGCTTGTATTATACCAAAATGCATATATTTGTTGTTAAAAGCACTATAATAAAAGTATATAAAGTCTAATCACCAAAATAGAAATCCTTTTGCTTGAGATCCACAATCATCATTGTTAATGCAACACTTCCATTTACGTCAAGTTTGTTGTTTTTATTTTGACATTGCTTTGACATGTGTGGTTATTTGTGTTTATTACAAAAGCAATTGA
This sequence comes from Papilio memnon, assembly GCA_003118335.3. Classification (NCBI taxonomy): domain Eukaryota; kingdom Metazoa; phylum Arthropoda; class Insecta; order Lepidoptera; family Papilionidae; genus Papilio; species Papilio memnon. The sequence continues at coordinate 2,835,180 of LD688945.1, forward strand.
GTTAATTATAATATACATATGTACAAATGTTAGGATGATAACTACGCATTTATTGTCATCTAATGATTTGAAAATAGTTAAAATGTGTTTCTTAGTTAATTGTCTTAAACGATTTAAAAGTTCACAACAATGGTTAAGTCGTCAAAAAGCAGATCCTTACGTGGAAAAGGCCAAAATATATAATTACAGGTGAATATTTGGAAGAATTGAATAATTTATAATAATAGTTATTCATTCGTTGAATCATTTTGTACATTATCTATGTACTACATAAAGAATCATTTTAGGTGTCGAAGTGCTTTTAAGCTTTTGGAAATGAATGAGAAAACCAATATTCTTACACCAGGATTAACTGTTATCGATCTAGGTGCTTCTCCTGGCTCATGGACACAAGTAGCAGTTCAGAAAACAAACTCCGATGGAGCTGATAAAAATAAACCAAAGGGAACTGTACTGTCAATCGACAAACTTCAAATATTTCCTATACAGGTGTGTACAATATTTATTATTCCCTTAAATTAGATATACAGTTGTACTTAAATGTTTTGTTTAACCATTTTTTTTATATTCAGTTTCAAAATTAATGTAAACAAAGAAAAACAAAAGCCAATAAAGTAATTTCCAAAGTCAAGGTTGCATATGTCATTAGTCATCTATTGTTCATTGTATAATGCACAAGTTAAATTTCCAGGGTGCTACAATTATGACTAATATGGATTTCTCAACAATAGCGGCTCATGATAAAGTGGTGGAAACACTCAACGGCAAGAAAGTTGACTTAGTGTTATCTGATATGGCCCCAAGTGCGACAGGTATTAGAGAACTAGACAAGGATAGAATTTTAGGACTTTGTTATATGGCAATAAGATTTGCCGCTCTAGTCACTAAAGTTGATGGAAGTTTATTATTTAAAGTTTGGGATGGGAAGGAGGTACCAATATTGGAAATGGATTTGGAAAGATTTTATAAAAGTACAAAGATATTGAAACCAAAAGCGAGTCGGTCTGACTCATCCGAGAAGTTTATTCTTGCAAGAGGATTTAAGGGTATTCAGAGGCCGTTACAAAATGGACGCTGGGGATGAAACTCATGTAATAATTAGAATAAATGAAATACAATGAAAGATACAAAAAATAAAAAACGTTTTATCAAGATAATGTAAATATTACTTTGAGTTTTAAATAATGTAGAATAATTATATGCTTAGCATTTTGATGCTAAATAAGATCAAATATATTTGCAATTTTTTTCTTCATTATCTATATTTGTTTTAAATATACAAAGATTAAAATATTGCAATGATTGTAATGTTTAAAAAAGATTGTCTATGTTTTAAATAAAGTCTTTGGGTTAAATAAAAATGGTATTTCTGATTTATTAACTAATATTGACACTATTAGTGGTTAATTTGTTAAGTCATAATAAAATGTTACTAGTCTTGTAATAATATTGATGTCTTCCATTATTATTGCTCGTTTTTTAAATAAATGATCATTTATACAGATTTCACTTTTTTTACCATTTTTTATAACAAATGCCATTTATATATAGGAAGTACTTGTCAAATAAAAGACATTTAATAATTTGAATATATTTCATTCTATAATTTTATATGAAGCATTTATTTTCTCAATTACTACATAATACACCCTAGATATGCAAATAGAACATTAAAACATCTTTTTTTTTATACATATCTAGATGTGTTTAAATTACCAAGCTTTAATTTAACCAATAAAAGACTCCTGATTTTGTTAAAAAAATATCACAAGTAATTGTTGTAAAATGCCAACAAATCTAAGCATAAATGTTGTAAAATTTGGACGTAAATAGTTTATAAATAATATTTTTAAAATTAGTAAAAATATACCTCCTGTATACATGGCAAGATGGAAATAAAGCTTTTAGCTTAGTTGCTTTGATAAAAGTAAACTAATCTATGATGCAAAACTAAATATAGTCCAATTCAATGGAAATGAGAAATTATATTTTCTGAAGTTTTAATATTTATATGTATTAAACAAACATGTCTATTCTTAAATACTCTGTGATAATCTTATCAAGGTATAATTGTTTACATAGATTTCTTATCATTTCTCATTTCTATTGTATTTGATCACAAATACTGTTTTTACGAATGTCTCTCGTGCATAACACAACCACTTGTTTTGCCTTCATGTTGCATGAATTAATATCTAATAATCGCTTCTGTTTTTTTCTTATTTTAATTTTTCAACTTCTAGTCAATAGCAACATAGATGCAAGATCTATAGAAGCATCAAATTTTGTCAGCATTTAAGACGTTTCAACTGTAAAAGATTACTCATAGAAAGATGATTAAAAAAACTTCAAAAGTGTAGCACCATCGTTAATAGGCGCTTTGGCCAAATATTAGTGAGATAAACTAAAGACGACTGTTAAAATAGCTATAGAAAAACTCATGTGCGTGTGTGTCTTAAGGCATTATAAACCTCTCTGTTTGCAATCGTTAACAAAACTGGTTGTTTTACCTATTACTATATGACTTATTCCAAAGTCTTTGCGCATATACTGTGCTAAAATTAGTTACATTTATACTGCAAATTATGTAGTCTATACAAAATATAAAATTAAGGCTAAAATATTAAAATAGCTGCGTCATATTTATATAGCACATCTAGCATATCAATAAGTTGTTATATTTTCAATATGCGTATGCATGTTATATAGTTATTGTATCAACTAAAGGGATTGAAGGCAAAAATACTATATAAGAAAATATTTTACTATGACGGGTGCAGATGTGCTTAGAGCTTTAAAATATTTCATTAGAATACGTTTATGCCTCGTTTGCTCTACGCTAGTAATTTAGTTGAGTACCGAATAATTTAGAATATTCTCTTTATATTGCTACTCTACTAGACTTTTTGTTATTTAGGCACGTTTTAGTTACTAAATTACTTGCTACTCGATTAAATTACTAGCCTGTGATATAGACATTAGTGCCACTGCGATATTACCGTAGGTGATTCGCCAGGCGAGTCAGTAGCTCTGAACATGTTTGTGTATAGAGTTACATATCTTAAGAGATGTAAAGCTTCGTTGGATGGCTCTATATATCAGTAATGTTTTATACGAAATGTGTGCGTGTGCCGTGTGACAGTTTGTTGAGTTGTGCGGCTGAGAGCAGGCTGGAGTGCGCGGCGTGGTCGAGAAGCAACAGCCGTTCGCCGCGCTCGTCGGCCAAATGCCGCGCGCACTGCATCGCTGAGACTTCCATGGAGAAGCTGGTTACAGCACAGATCGCATACACGAACGACGCCACGAACAACGCACATGTGAAGTCTGAAAGGAATTAGTATTGTTCAATACACTGACTTCGTGTGAAGCTAAGTTCCAAAAATTTAAAATTCTGCTATATAATTTTGATGCCAAAGTCCGATGTGTTAAGACTATCTTGTGACAATCCTGTAGGGAGTCCAACTTCCAATAAAGGACATATATATTCAGATGCTATAAGTAAAATTCAATTGTTAACATGCGAAATGTTGTAGATATGGATATATCTGTTTATTGGGTTTGTATGACAAAAGTATTATTTTAAATATGCTTACCATAAAACGAATTACTTACGATACATATTGTGACCATTGAACAGGTTGATAATGCACGGATAGCCGTCTCCGATAATGATAGCTGATATCAAGAGTAACAGATCAATAATCGCTGCTACAATCCAAGGAAATATGTACTCCTTCTTGTACTTGACGGCCCCGTGGAGCAGCGAGATGGAACACATCAAGTATATGGATGTCAGAATTGTACTGGTGTAGAGGACAATCACTGTTACTGAAACAAAATATTTAAAGATTTAGTAAGGTACATTGTTGTCAGAGGTAAGTTGGTGGAAAGCAAAAAACAATAGTTTATTTCATTGTATGTCAATAATAATTTATTTGCTACACCAATAAAACTTTAAGTCTACCACAAGTAATTTTTATTACTAAATTTTGTTTACTTCTAGAGTTAAACTTGTTACGACTAAATAAAATTTACATGTTTTATAATATTTTGTAAACTTACCGGATGCAAGATATTGGGCATTAGCAAATCTCCGTTGATTATTAGTGCTAATAACATCGCCTTCGTGAAATCTTAACTGATTACCGTAAGCTACTTCGTAAAACCCACGCCTCTCAGCATCGTCTTCCATGTCATTATGAAGCAAAGTAAGCATTTCACCAACATGAGATATACCAACTAATAGTATTATAAGAATAAACGATGATAGCGCCTGAAAATATAAAATAGCTATTTATATTCGCGAAAAAAATACGCATTGCGTTTTTCGTAGGTATACTTACAATTTGATGGACGGCAATAAGGATTGTGCCTTGACGTAAATTGAAGAAGAACAAGAAATTGTTCACACGTCTTATCATTTTGACTAATAATTTACATTCCTTTGGGTTATCAAACATTTTTGTTAGACGGAGTAATTTAGAGCATAGTTGGTGAGTGATATAAACATCCAGGCGCTTCAAAGCGAAAGTAAGGTCGAAGTACTCTGCGCATGTTTTACATGATCGATTTTTCTACTCTTCAAGTGCGCATGTTTTTAATATTTGATATTATTTTGAAAGTTTAGACGCACCACCCAGATGGTTGTCAATAGATATTATTGACAAACATCTGCTTAGGAGGTACAAAAAGTAAATACGTAGATGTATGAGAGCAAGGTTGTATGTTAGTTTTATTGAATTGATTTTAAACTTTGTCAAGTAATGGTAAATTCTTCTAAATAAAAAAAACTAAATACGAAAATGGGAAATAAAAAATCTTTTTTTAAACGAACGTTTCATAACTTATGCGTGCCGCACCCACACGGTGTTAAATTTGCTATTTTTGCTAATAATATTGTCATGTCTGTTTTTAATTGATCACCTTTGTCTTTTAAACGATCATTGGTTACGTTGCTATTTTGTTACTCGTGTTGGCTACTCTTTCGGTTCTTTGGAAATGGAGTGGTCGGAAAAGCGTTTAATAAGAAAGCTACTGGGAAGGCATTCCTGCAGTCGACAGATAATGCATGATAAAAAAATTCAAACACATTTTATTATTATAAATTAGTTTTAATTCACAACTTACAATAGTAGTGATAACATTATGACTATGTACCAAACTTTTAGTTGGCGTTAGTATATTTGGATTACATTATATTGAACTAAAATCTATCACAAATAAAAAAATAATATGTACATGAATTTTGCTTAACGTGTTAATTGATTTCGAAAATCATATCATTGAAGAAACTTTTTTAACATAATGAATACATTGGACACTTACGTGAAAAATAAAAAGCGATTTACATTAGCAACTAGCAGTTCATATCTTGGTTAACTATGAATGCGTCTAAAATAACATATCAAGTAGATGGATTAATGGTAGATTTATGACAAAGTACATTAAATTTATCTTATGTGGGACAAAATGATCTTCACTATTTTTTTTTAATTTGAACTATACGTTTAAACTCAAGAACCATTTGGTGCCTTGATAAATCTACTTTATAATGGACATGACTTACGGCCGAATATTAAAACGACATTTAAATTCATAAACAGATTGGAATTTATGTAAATTTAACATGGTTTTGAGTGAATTTTGTTTTTAATTTCGTAATAACTGATTTTTTTAAAGGATTCTAATATCCAAAGTTTTTGGAAAAATGATTGATTTTTACATTGTAAACGAAAATACGGTTTATGTCACAAATCCTCTCGTAGTCGAAGGCAGTTTATGCCGATCGTTATGAATTAGTTACATTCTAGGGACGGATTGAACTAAACTTGTTTGATACTGTTACAAAGTTATTGTTATACACACGTACATGTCAAAATTATTTAGTGTATTTAAATTTAGAGCCCCGTTATAGAAATCGACATCATCGATTTCCATAGAAAAAAATAACATCGCATTTTATGTAAAGTTGAAAAACTTGGTTAATTAAAAATAGCATTATTTCATATGTTCGTTTTATTGTGTATTGTTATGAAAATAAATTGGTTTGTACTTTATTAAGAGATGAAGTGTTAACCATTTACAAAAAACAGGAGCTGTTTTTTCAATGAATCAGAGACTCTAAATTTAAAGAATTAAATTACAGTTAGTACAAGCAACCGATAAATGCAAAATCATCAATGTATTGTCATATGATAGTTATATTATAGACAGGCAAAGTTATCTGGCCTGGTGAGCATAAGTCAAACTAAATAATGACACCTCACTAGCGTCCTCCTGTCAATGACAATGATTCAAGATCCTTTTCGTATTACAGCTGTCATGTCATGTTTTTCCTTTTCTATGCAGATGTACGTTTTACATATTTTCGCATAAAAGCATCTCTCACCGGGCCCGATATCTTCGTTTGACTGTGGATTTCAACTGCAGTGTCGTTTGCATTGACACGTGTTTCTATTTTGTCATAGAGTATGTGGAATTACAATATGTGGTAATACATGTGTCACTAATGTCGAAATCCACAATTATACACAACCGTGATTGAAACATGCGAACGAGTCTTACGATTACAATATACAGACTTATTTCTAAAATACGCAAATGTATAATATAAATATATTAATTACTAAGAAAATAGCCGATATAAATACAAGGTTAAATTTGTTTGGTGTTGCCATTGTGTGATTCAAGTTACATGCAACGAGAATATAATTTAGACGAAATGTAAACATGAATTTCTTTAAATTACCTATGAAGGTCACATACATTTATTAAGATTTTAACACAGCTCTTATGAATAGACACATAAGGAGTGCTAGATATATTTTATGCGTTTTAATTCAAATAGTTAATCCTTGCGTTATCTACATTTTAATTTTATTACATGTTAGTGGACAAGTATACATGACGTGAAAAAAGTAAAATTTTACCTTAAATTTTCACGAATTATACAAAGTATTATATAAAAAATACATTAGATAAAAATTCGTATTCGCACACGTAAAAAGAACTAGTTATAACCATGATTAAATGTTACAAGGTACAAAATTAGTACAGCAATAGTCAAGCTGTATAATATGAGAACAAAAGTACACTACATGTACATTCAATTTTAACTGTAAAGACAGTGGACAATGTTCAGTAAAAACTGTCAGAACTGAGTGTCCGGCTTCTGGAGACTAAAAATTAGTATTCTTTACTCATTGTCTATACAAAGTGCACTCAAGGAATAGAAAATGTGTGTGCTCATGTCTCATGTTATTTTACATACAGTGTAGAACTGACACAAATATTAATAAAGAGGAATTAATACAGTATCCACTTAACTGAGAAGTAACAGATGGCTATAAACTCATTTATAAACATTTTTATACCAGCAAGCCTTAATACACAGTGACAATCTAGGTTGGAGATTCTCCTACCATTGGTATCATTGTTTTTTTAATATTTTTTTCATATCATAGATATTCATTAAAGTTTAACACCGGCTGTACTCATTAATATCACCACATAACACAGTTAATGCTAATGTATTTATCTAGGCACATAATGATAATTACAATAGTACATAGTATATAAGTTCATTTAAATAAATGAACAAATCATGATGCTACGATATTCACATAATAATTACATAACACTTATATTCACAATGTATTCTGTTAAGTAACAATAACCCAAATTTGACTTTGTTTAAATTTGGTCGACCCGCCACGATGGCAAACCAACCAGGTAATGCAGACGCACAAATGGATAGATCTAGAAGACTACCTTTAGCCAGGAGAGGGGAAGCTGAAGGGATAATTAGGGATATGGAGAAGGAGCATGTTATCGAACCTCCTAACAGTCCTTGGTCGTCACCGGTCGTTTTAGTGAAGAAGGATGGTTCTAGCCGTTTTTTTGTAGATTATCGGCAGCTGAACAACGTCACGAAGAAGGATAGCTACCCGCTTCCCCGAATCGATGACACGTTAGATACCTTGACAGGTTCGAAAATTCTCTCAACGTTGAACTAGCCCATTAGACTTACTACGGGGCCCACCAAACCGAAGAACGAACCGATGTTTTCAGACATCGAGATGATGGGGTTTCCAGGGGTAGCACCATATAGACGAACTAATGAGTTCACTGTAACAACAGAAGGCTTCATCCCCTTATGTGAGAAAGAATATGACGTTATTGCAGTAAATCAACCTTACTTCGCCAAAAGTGTTCCCAAATCAGCTTGGGTATACTATTGTGTTATGAGCTTATATGCTCGTCTCATTACATTGAAACAAGAAGAATGATTATCCACATATGATGAGGATTCCTTCGCCGGCCAAGTCCTATCAGGTAACCATTCCTTACCACCACCAATTGAGGCATACATTAAAGCTTTAGGGCAAGTCGTTGATAGTGCATCTATCACATATAAACTAGCTTTACCAGCATGGCGTAATGAGGAAGGTGACTTTGGAAAGGTTAGCGCCGCAACACATTGTAAAATATATGACAATGCCATGTCCAGTAGTTTGCAAGAGGCGCATTCAGGAGGACATTAAGGCAACGGTTACACCAGGAACGAGAGAACGGAACTAGCCTATGCATATTCGTCCAGATGATGAAGCAGCAGGTTTCCCTACACGGAATTGCCTAGGATGGGCACGTGCAGCTACTCTAACCAATGATCAAGTTGCTTTTCTAGAAAGCGCAAATGTCATGGAAGACGCGTTCACGACTAAGTTTCAGAGGTTTCAGTATAGTACAGACCTGTTCGAGAAGATTTCATTAACATTGACTAAAACTGAGGAGAAGATCAAGATTACCCCTCAGACCAAGAAGAGCAGTGAAGGAGCTTTAGCTCTAGTGTGCTATACTGTAGTAGAAAATATAGATCAGGAGAATTCAACCAACATGTTTTATGCTGAAAGCAGGAATAACCAAGTGGTGACCGCAGCAGAAACAGACGCTCGCCAAGTACTAGCAGCGTTGACGGACTTCTGTTGCAGAGACAACTGCGCTATTTTAGTGACAGACAACCAGGGGGGCAAAATTGTCATCGCCTCCACATACATGCCGGAGGCCGAAGAACCACCACCGGTCAACCCCGCCAGACTGATGAACTACTGCGAAACAAAAGGACTTGAAGTGATCATCGGTACCGACATAATAGCTCATCACCAACTTTGGGGCATGGATAGAAACAACGAGAGAGGTAAAAACTTAGTTGATTTTCTTTTCGCCATAAACCTTAATATTCCAAATACAGGTAACGAACCAAGCTTCGTAACACGACGGTGTAGGACCATAATAGATCTAGCACTAGCATCACACAACATCTCGTCATATATAAAGGAGTGGCACGTCTCAAAAGAGGCATCCTGCTCCGACCACAGGTGGATATGCTTTTCTCTAGACATCGACACCAAAACAACAACACCAAAGAGAAATCCCAGGCGCACCAATAAGGCCATCTACACCAGGGCCTTAAATGCAAAATTGAACAACTTTAAGCCTACTCCAGCTGCTAGCGGATCAAAAGTAGACTTCATAGAATCTCAAGCAAACGGTATCTTGGAATGTATTAAGACAAGCTACCATGAAGCCTGTCCTGAAAAAGTTCAAGCTCCCAAACCAGACCAACAACCGTGGTGGTGCAAAGAACAGGACAAAAAAAGGTGGAAGGTAAGGAAGACTCTAAACAGAGCCATGAACACCTCCAATGACACAGACTGGACGCTTACAAAGAAGGGAAATCAGACTACAAAAAATGTATCAGAAAACGCCGCAAGGCAGGGTGGCGGAAATTCTGTAGCAGCATTGACAAATGCGACCAAGCGAACCGTGTAAGAAAAGTCCTTTCAAGCCAACAACTAGAAGGATCGTAAACATTACGGACCACGGATAACACCTATACGACAGACCTACAGACGAAAACATCTGTTTGCTTACCGACAGCATGGCAGTACTCCAGGCACTGAACAGTAATACAATCACATCAAGCCTGATTTACGAATGTCACCTGATTCTAAACAATATACGAGTAGGTACAGTCAATAACATTAATCTTTCATGGATTAAAGGTCACAGCGGCTTAAGGGGAAATGACGCGGCCGACGAACTAGCCCGCAAAGGTTTAGGTAACCGAGCAATCGGCCCAGAGCCTATTATCCCCTTACCTCCGGGATATCTTAGATCACAGGTAATAAACAGAAGCCACGCCCTCCACAGCGAGCTCTGGGACAACACTAGCGATTGCAGGCAGACCAAAGACGCTCTGCCAAAAATCAATAGACGTTTCTCGAGCAGACTTTTTAAACTCAGCAAACAACGCTTAGGATAGTTGTGGCAGCACTCACTGGCCATGGCCACTTTAACAAACATCTGTATAACATAGGTGTCACAGACAGTCCACTATGTAGAGCGTGCATGGTAGAAGAAACCGCGTCACATGTCGTACAACACTGCCCAGCAATGACGGAAAACAGGGTTAGGTATCTCGGTTCGCCGAGATCGCTCCCGGACATCAGGAGCAATATAAAAGTGTTGCTGGGGTATTTCGGCGAGCTGGGTTGGCTAGAGTAATCCACGTCCTTTTCTCACGCCAAATACGCGCTAGCCGTGGAGTTGCGGAACCGTAGCCCTTACTACTACTAAGTAACAATACCTTAAACTACCTAACAATACTAATCACAAATCCGTTGTCGTTTACAGCCTGTAATTTGTTAGGGTACAATACTTGGACAAGAATTATTGACTTTTTTTATATTATAAGGTGGTAATCATTTACCACCTTATAATATAAAAAAGTCAGCCACTTGAATTCGCCGAAATAGCGAAGTGACCGCTGCCCAAACATATGCATTTGCAGATACTTGCTACCTTTAATGAACAAAGGATGCACAGAAAGGATAATTTATTTTCTATGTGTCCCCTCCTCTGTCCAATCCATTCCTTCCCAAGCTTTCCTTACAAGAAAAGGGCGGGAATAGAAAGGGACTAAATTTATTACTGGTTACTTGATTTTTCCGGATTACAGGATAGAAAAGCTACTGGAACCAACCAAATTGAATATGTCAGAACAAAGTCTTAAATACTTTTTGTTTATATAACTTTTTCTAGTCAAATCAATAGTATTTGTGAAAAAATCTGAAACTTCATTAGCAACTATTAAAAAAGTTTTTTTCCAAGTGATTGCTTGCAATATTAATAATAATAACTGTCAAAAAAGTTGTAGAATAACATCAAAATGTGTCGTAAATTCAATTGTGTTAATATTGCTCTTTCTCATTATACAACTAACAAATAAATCTTATACAAGGCAGTTGTATAGAAAATAGCCTTAATTGTGAAGTTATTAACTTACATTTTAAAACATTATCATATTAAATTTCACATAAAAACTTTCAAAGAACATTGGACAGTGCAAAAGTTTTCGTTGTAAGGTTGTATTTGATTATATTATATTTGAATGCTTCAAATACCCCATTTTACTCTACATTTT
>LD688945.1:2872927-2885453 GCA_003118335.3 Papilio memnon
ACGCGGACGGAGTCGCGGGCGAAAGCTAGTTTATTATATGATAAAAGTATATTCATCCATCATCGACATGCTATTTAATCGTGCCATGCTGATGAGGTTTTCCATGCTATTATTTCTATTTTTTACTCGGGTTCTGTATGTCCTGTACAATTATTCTTCGGAGCAATCTGACAGATTTGCATCTTTCTTTAGGTGAGTTCCAAGAAAGTGAAAAAATTAATTGAATTGCTTAAATAGTTCTACTATTTGTCAACGTGGAAAAACACTAGACATTTGTAATAATTAGTATGTAATGAACGTAGCCAAATGGTTAATGGTTGAAGTTATGAGACAGCTACGTCCCAAGGGCTTTCTATTCTAATCACGTTTTATTTCCCTGATGTAACTGAAATATGATGAGGGTCGATTAGTTAGTTTAAATGCTATTTAATATACAGGGAGTTTTTTTGTTATTAAATTCTTTAATAGTGTTAATCATTTCTGAAGTAATTTTAACGAGGGAAGCAGAAAATTGTTTTGATTGTTATTCGTAAAAGGTTAAAGTTGTTATATTTGGCTTGTACGCTTACTTTATTTACAGATTCTATTATATTTGTAGACCAGTAGATTGTAAATTAAAAATGGCATACATATTTGCTAAATTTTATTTACTTAGTTGTTATGTAAAGAACATACATAATGTAACAGAAAGTCATACAACATTTAGAAATGATTTTGTATTGAAGTGCGCGCTGCAATCAATAAGTTTAACATTTCCGGAAGCGCAGCGCCTGACCTAGTTGCGGTACATTACCGGTCTACCGTCATTACAACTTCCTTTTTACTTAAAATATTTTACTAATAGAATATAACGGAATTGACGACTGACATGCAGACACATATGGATTTAGCAAGAATATGTTATTATAAGATTCTAATTGCCTAACTTTTACTTATTGTAATATCTTACATTGAATTATTTAAAAAAGAACACGTTTGTAATAAAGGAAGGGGAAACTGAATAGAAGGTTTAAACCGCCCTTAAAAAACTATATTTTCGAAAAGTAACATAACTAGTAATTACCTTATTGAGGTGTAAAATTCCACTACCTGAGTGAATGTGAAGGTAACATCTAGCAAAGAGAATGGGCTGTTAAAAGCCTACGGGGTAAGCAAGGCTCGGATTAAATTACGCAACTGGAATAAATTGCTTTGGTCCCACAAATTGTGTAACAGAATAGCTTTTATGTAATTACTTTTAGCATCGTTACTTATAAAGAAAATTGGTATTTTTTTAATATGTCCAAACATATACCGGGTAATTTTAATGTAAAATATTATAGTGTTTTATATTATACGAAATATATAAGTACATTTTTATAGCAAAAGGTGGCAAAGAGCAAACGACCATGCCATGATTATGTTAACAATGTTATTTTTGCTCTTGCTCTCGTTGCATCTGAGAGACGTTAAGATATAGACTAAAATTTTGGTAATTGTACTAAAAGCTTCATTATCTATCAAATGTTGTTTTGAAATAAAGCTGAATTACTCATTTAGTATACTATATAAATAACATTAATAAATAGTGCTAATAAATAAGTATCAAATCAATTAATTGCTTTTCACAACATAAATACATAAGGCATTATTAACAGTAGATGCAAGTTTGTGAATTACACGTGTATCGCGATATCGAATTCTAATTAATCTCGATATGTGTTAACATTGTCGTATCTATAACCTACTTAAAACTTAACTCGAGAACAATATCCCAATTTGTGGTTGTTATTAACAACGTGTATAAAGTTGTTTGAACAGTATTAAACACGAGATGAACTACGAACAATAATTTTAACATCGCGTAATTTTAGTAGTGTATTTTAATAAGGAATAGCGGTAAATGTCGGGGTCACGTCAATAAATTTAAAAAAAAAAAATCTTATTTTTTCTCTAACTAATAAGAAAGTACTATAGCACATTTTTAAATAGGCATTCGTAGGCATGTATTATAAAACCCACTACTCACATTCAGTTTGAATTGAACCTTATTGTACAGTTAAAACTGAAGTGTGTGAACTACGATTTCCTTTACCGATAGTAGACATGGTACACTAAAAATAAAGCATAAGATGATTAAACTTTAAAAAAACTTTCACGGTGTATTGCGCTTATGTTGTGTAAGTAAAACATGTTTGAAACGTTTTCCAAGACTCTTCGAAGTTTAAGAGAGAAGCAATACTGAATGTAGAAAGCATTTACCATCTTTTCAACTTAAAAAGGTTCGAGAAGTTTTACAATTGTCATAAAACAAAATTCTTGTAGGTATTGTTCTAATAGTATCAGATATAATATAAACAATTGCTAATATTTTTTTAAATAAACCTCACTAGTTTGATTGCTCAGGTTGTCGTTTAATTAATAGTTAAAAATCTATAAGTATAAAAGAAAGTCGTGTTAGTTACACTATTTATAACTCAAGAAAGGCTTTACCAATATGGCTGAAAATTGGTGTGGAGGTAGCTTAGAGCCAGGAGATGGACATAGGATACTATTTATTCCGTTCGATAGCGATGGATGGATGGATGTTTGTTAGAGTTTGTAGCCTAAAGGGGTAAACGAATTTCGATGAAATTTGGTATAGACGTGGAGGATAGTCTAAACGAACATATACTCACTTTTATTTTTTTTAATTCTACGCGGACGCAGTCGCGGGCGAAAGCTAGTTAAAAATAATAGCATAACTATGGTATTAATTTTTCAAGAATCTTTGATGTTTGCATAATTATTATCGTTATTTTTATTTATATTTATATTTTTAAATTCCCAATGACGTTCCTTTAAATGCTAAAGTTAGATTTGACACAGATAAAACAAATGTGAGTAATTTAAAATGTTTGTTAGATAACAACAGGTAGAAGTAGTTAAATAGAACAGTATTGAATAGCGTTCCCGTATCAATGTTATCTCTGATAATAAACGTAGGCGCTAGATTCACAATACTTCACCAACTAAGGAAAATTTCGCAATCGACATGCTTTAACGTTACCTTAGTCATATAGGTATTGAAACTTAAATTTAAGATACAAAAAAAAAACATACAGACGAATTGAGTACCTTTTTTTTATAGTAAAACCGGGCAAACGAGCAGCGGATCGCTAATTTAGCAATTTATTAATTAATTTACCTTCTTTCGGGAAGTCAAAAATTAACAAAAACTGCCTGAAAAATATACATGTAATATTATCGTGAATACATAGCTTTATCATTCGAGAACATTAGGTAGTATATCAAGTTATATAATGCATGGTTTGTTGATATTCTGTCAATACACCTCAATGTATCAGTCGCATTGTAATCTGGATTATCGGAATATGTGCTGTACATATTAGTCATAGTATGACACGAAGTATGTGTTATAGGGGAAATATGTTAATCTTGTATCAACCATTTAATAATATGTTAATGAAAAAATTAAGAAGAAGTAATAAGACAAGAACTAGAAATATAGAAAGTTAGCAAATCAATAGAAAAGTTCTGCGATTAAATGGTTGGTTAAAAATATTTTTGTTTAATAGAGCATTTTTATTTTAAATCATAGTATGTAGATGTGGATGGTAGAAAGGAAATGGAAAAGAGAAAGTTCCAGCTGTACGAATAATTCTTCTATGCATATTTAAAAATGTTATGAAATCGTATTTGTCAAATGCACGTGAGGAATTCGCGAGCACAAATTCCCAACTAGAATTTGAAATTTTAATTTATCACTTGCACACCTGAAAATAACATGACAGCAGAAAACTCGTATACCGCAGGATATTACTAAAAATCATGAGATGTTTTTCAAAAATACGAAGAACGTGTCAAAAGCGGATTG
The DNA here is from genome assembly GCA_003118335.3 of Papilio memnon. NCBI lineage: Eukaryota > Metazoa > Arthropoda > Insecta > Lepidoptera > Papilionidae > Papilio > Papilio memnon. Next base: position 2,876,784 of record LD688945.1, read on the forward strand.
CGCTACTTTGAGCTTTATTCTTTTAATTCGTCCTACAACTATCAATTAAGGTAAATAAAAGATAGTAAACTACATGTTCACGATTATTTGATAACAAATGGTTATATTATGTGCAATAGTTAATAACTACTTTTTATTAAAATAAAAGCCAAAAAAATTTAGTTCACTAGTCTTGCTAAGGCCCATTTTAGTCTTATTAAGATTGTTATATAATATAATCTCTCCCTTTATTCTTTCTTCCTATTTCGTTGATAGTAAAAGAAAGAAATCGATTCTACAAAATTGTATGTTGTACGTTAAAAGAAACAAAGATTACACATTTGTTTGATTCGCTTCTGTTTTGTCACCAACAAAAAAGGGATAGGTCATAACATTTCGTTTTATCCTTTTGATCAAAATTCCGTTGTCACAAACTAAACGTCTTGGCTGTAACTGGCTGTTTCTCGGCAATTCTATTTTATGTAGCGAAGCCCTTTTCATTTATCGAGTCAGGACGGTCGGGTATTCAATGTTTGTAACGGATGTCCCCTTTTTGCGCTGCTTAGCAACACAAGTAGTTCATCTAATGTAGAAATCCTTACGTCGTATTCAAGTGGAGAGGTACAAAAGGCTTTTTATTAAAAGTACTCAAGTCCTTTTATGTATAGTCGACTAAGATTTATTTTCTTCTACTAAAAGAGTTATTTAACGATAACACTGATTATTTTGTACATATTAATATAGTATTAACGGGATATGGATAATATTTAAAAAATAAAAGACATTATTATTAGATTGTATCTAACATTTATTATCAGAATGGCTATTTACAATTTATTTTACATTAATAATGTAATATAATATACCCATTGACCACGACCGACATACCTATTTACACTACATTTTTACAAGTAAAGTTGTTTATTTATTTACTTAGTAACCTATTTTGTATACATTTCGACTGCAAAGAGAAATAAAATATTAGTAAGTACTTAATAATAATCTTCTCTTCCTTAATGTGTGTTATTAATAAAACATGCAAGTTTTATCGCTTTAGTTGGCTATATTCATAAATAATGATTTGATAAGTTTGTTTTCGTGTATAAATAATTGGAAACGACTCACATGGGTCGTAATTCCGGACTGGACAAACAACTTTATTGACAGACTTTATCGTGGGTATAAATAAGATTGGACATTAGGCTTTTGCTACCGTATTAGGGGGATTTTTAGACCATGTTTAATGTGATTTTTATATATTTAAGTACATTGAATGAAAGGAGTTTTAGCCGTACTTTTTCTATCACAGACACGAATATGAAGTTTGAAGACATTGAGATTATTAGTAAAGTTTATAAGAGCTAAGTACTTAAATAAATAAAAATAAGAATTTTCATACATCGAACACCTCATATTCAATTCCGATTAATTTAATACATTTTACAGACATATTCCATAATAATGAATTAGATTATATGTCTAACATATAGTTATTTATCATTAGTGCTTGGTACAGTACGACATCATCGTCGCGTAAATTCGTCATAATGAACATTGTTCTCACGCAAGACACACGTGTCTGAATCACGCGTTTATGTAAATATCGTCATTAATTTGTATCGAATTTATCGGGTATTCTTTCGGGTAGTCCTTTGGAGGTAGTTTAAAACTGTCTTTTAAGTATGAGAAGCGATGAAAGTTGTAAAAGTATTCGGTGCCGTCGGGGGAGTACTGCGGGTAGAGAGTGTAAGAGGGGAATTCGAATTCTGAGAGGGAGTCCGCGAGGGCGTGCCGCGCGAACTCCTGCTTGTATCGTCATGATTGCTCCCGGTACGACTGCCGCTTGGTACACTTCTCCTTCAGGATGTAGCACAATGCGATCGCTATCAGCACAGCTATCGCTATTGCCATACTTATGCTTATCCAGATTATTTCTTCGTTGATGCCGCTCGTCGATTTCCCTGCAACCAATTAAATTCACTTGAATACTCTGGCCTAGAATAATATACGAGGAGTGTTGATAAGTTGGTAGTCTAACTTAGACTTTATCAAATATCTTTATCCTTTAGTATTCGTTTTGCCATTTAAAATTAAATATGTCCGTAATATACTCTGGAATCTTGGATCTTAACTCCTAAAGGGCAACTAACAATATCAACAAAGTCACGGTGACTTTGTTAAGCAGATTGTTTTGATGTGAATAATTTGATATAACGACTGAATAATATTCGAGCGAAAATTATCTTTCGACTACATTTGCTTATAAAACGTTACTGAACGGGCAAATACCATTCATTCACGTGTTATCTCAAATGAGTGAATGATAAAATCAACCCAAAATATATTTATATATAGTATCCTTAATTTAGGGTAGACCCGAGCTGCTCGGTTGGGAGGTTGATACAAGTAACGTGTGGTACAAAACATCAAATATCTTTCCTTCCTTGTGACGTACACTTTTGGTGTTTGGCTTACCTCCCATCTTGTTGGAGTAGCCGCCCATTTTGCCGGCGACCCGCGCCGACGCGCCGCCTGCCACCGCAAGCACCGCCACACCCGTGCTCACACATATTCGACCTGGACAATAACACATATAACTTTACTGAGATCAATTTCCCTTTATTATTTGCTACAAAGGACCTTTTTCTTTCATACAAAATCGTCGGTAACACATGTTGATAGTCGCTTGATATAAGAAAACATAAGTTATCAACAAGATGGGACTTTGAGTTTTATCAGCTCTTAAATGTCGATGAAATTAGTTTAGTTCTATTTAAAAGACTCGTTTACTTACCGATGATTATTACCATCTTGTTCGATGTAAATAATGTACTTTACTTTATAATCCTTAACTCGTTTACATCTAAAATCTGAATAAATCTGAAACAAGAAAAAATACATAATTAGTTCGTAGATTAATCAAAAGATCCCTTGATTAATGAAATGTAACAATTGGAAAGGGTCCAAAATTCTTTTGGTATAATATCGTTTCTTTTGTTTAATATTCTATACACATGACCAATTCGTGAAATCAATTCCCGCTAACAGAATTTCCGAACCGAATAAAGGAACAATAGAAGATCCTAAATTATCACATTTTTGTATTATATAATAATACTAGCTGTTGCTCGCGACTTCGCCCGCTTGAAATTAAAAAAATATAGCCTATGTTACTCACGGATAAAATACCTTTCTAACGGTGAAAGAATTTTTAAAATCGGTCCCGTAGTTTTTGAGTTATTTCAATACATACAAAAATACAAATATACAAATCTTTCCTCTTTATAATATTAATATAGATATGGATAAAATCAATCCAGACCAAAGTCACTCAATAGAAAAAGTTCTTTTAATTTTTGTACCGTACCTTTAAAACGTAATTATTGGTTTTTAAGCATTTTTTCATATAACTAGTAGAGTAATTAAGGCCCTCAAAATTGGTCGGCTACGGTGGGCAGGCCATGTAACGAGAATGAGTGACTGCAGAGTGCCCAAGCGCCTATTAGAGAGTCAACCAGAGGGACGTAGATCACGCGGAAGGCCGAAACTAAGATGGCAAGATGATGTCGAAGGAGATCTCAAAAATGTCGGCATTAAGGGTTGGAAACAAAAAGCCCAAGATAGACTTATATGGAGGAATTTAATGGACCAGGCCCAGGCCCACCCGCGGCTGTAGTGCCTCTGATGATGATGAGTTGAGTAATTGCTTTTCTGTGGTATTAGTGAAAAGATAAATTACACTCGTTGGTGTTCGTGCAGCTCATGCGTATGAATAATGTTAATTACGACTTGACGTTTTTATCTATATCTATACTTAATATTATAAAGAGGAAAGATTTGTATTTTGGTATTTTTGTATGTATTCGATTCACGTAAAATAATATTGCAACCGCTTTGCTACGAATTAGTTATTAGTGTACATCGGATAAACGAAAAATACGACCTAGTTTACAGTAATAATTAACATCCTTGGTCTATGGTCAACCACTGCTTAACGTAGGCCTCCTTCATAGATTGCCACGATGGTAGGTCCTGTGCTGCCCTCATCCTGTATACTCCCGTAACCTTTAACAGGTCTACGGTCCATTTGGCGGTAGTACTACCCACGCTGCGTCGTACACTTACACAAAAATTGTAAATAAAAAACATAAAGATTTATAAATAAGATTGCTACAAAAATCGATACATAGGTGGGGGATCATTTCTTATAATTAGGTCTTAAACATTTTTAACAATCTATATCTAACATAATAAAGCGTAAAGACACACTTCTTTGTTGCCTAAGATGTCAGTAATTACAGCATATTTTTGAATAATTCTTTTTTTTATTTTTATTATCTTTAGGCTATATATTTCCACGCTATTAAACTTAGGGGGTAAATAAATTGGATAAAAATCCTAATGTGGGAAAGAGACCATAAGTTGCTGCCAACATCAAAGAAGCAAGATGTTTTTTTTTATACAATAAGGTGGCAAACGAGCAAGCGGCCACCAAAATCCGCCTGCCCATAGACATCCGCAATTGCAGATGCGTTGCCTACCCTAAATCGACGGAGGAGGAGACGCACATAAAGAGGATATTTCCCCTTCCTCTGCGTCTCCTCCACCGTCAAATCCACTTTCCCATCCAAACCTTTCCTTACAAGAAAAGGGCGGAACGGGGAAAGGGACTAAAGTTGGGCCTCCGGCACCACACTCATCAGACGAAACGCGGAATTGCTCCCGCTTCACGCCTGTCTTCTGTGTGGTCGTGGTATTGCACCGGGCGAGCCGACCCATTCGTGCTAAGATGTTGAAGCGGGCTCTACCACTGTTGATGGTCAATGTCAAAGACCTTAGTTATCATTTGGGCATTTGAATTTTGACATTTGACAAATGTAAACAATAAAATAAAGTTTTTATAATTTCACGCGGATGTAGCCGCACAGAAACAGCTAGTCTGTTATAAGTGGATAGAGAAAAATAATTGATATTCTTATTTTATCAAAATCAATTGTCATTTCGAATTTCGTGATATTAAAATTTATTATAACCCTCGTGCGACACGCCGGCCCAGTGTACCGTAAAATTAGCGAGGCCGTAATCTGACGCAGCTAATATTAATTTTATCCTCTAGTTAGTAAAAAAATAAGTGCTTCAAAAAGCCTACACTTCATTTCATATCATTGTTATTTCATGTAAGTTTTCGACTGTATGGTCTATCACACTCAGTGTGGTTAAATGGTATCTAAGAAAGTCCCTTAGAATATATTTTGTAGGGGAAATTCACACTAAAAGTATTCTTTAGTAGTCATTAAATCACTCTGAGTGTTGCATATTATTGCGATTGTATGAATTCAATCCTACTACGAGCCTTGATAATACAAATTTATGGTTGTAATATAAATATGGTGTATTATATTATAGATTTGTAACTTGTAGGTATATATTTCATTGAGTGCACAAAATTGAAGCGATCAAAACAGGACTACAGAAGCCTTTTGTATGGATAAATTACCTGGATGTTTTCATTTACAATACAAAATAACATTTGACAAATAGACTCTCGATTTGATATGGATTCTACACTTCGATAAGTATGAAAGTTTTTAAATTATGAATCGACTAGACATATGGGTCGTTGACTCGATCGTAGGCAAACGACAAACAATGCAGGCTTCTCGGAATTTTGAATTTCAAATATCAAGTCAACCTTGAGACATGAGATTGAATACCTATCAAGTCTAGTCTTCTAATCCTTTATGGAGTTTTCGGTATAACAGCAATTTTGACTACAATACGAATGCATATCATTCTACTCACTCACTACTTTTTATTACATCATCATCATCTTCCTTCTTATCCTACTCCCGTAGGGTCGGCGCAACAGGTTTTTGTCCTCCACATAAGTCTATCATACGTCATCTCAGACATCACTCCCTTCTTGATCATGTCACCTTTCACGCAATCCATCCATCTCTTTCAAGGTCTACCTCTACTTTTTATTAATACAATCTAAACGAAAATTAAGTAGATGTTAATAGCATAATTTTATTTTCAAAGAATATAATTATTCTAGACTATATTTGGCTATAGAAATTTAAACTCTTGGCATTGAATATAACATCAATCGTAACACAATTTTAACCAACATTATTATAATACTTAATCATTAATCTTACTTCTTACTCGTATAATAAATGCGAAAGTTTAGATGGATGGATTGATGGATGTTTGTCAGAGTTTATAGCCAAAACGGCTGAACGTATCTCAAAGAAATTTGGCATAGATGTAGAGGATAGTCTGGAACAACACATACATTATTTACTTTTTTAATTCCACGCACACGGAGTTGCGGGCTAAAGCTAGTTACGAATCCATTTGATATAAACAAGTTCCAATATACGCAAAGCTTTGAAAATCCTGTTTCTGTTCAATTCTAAAAAAAAAAGATGTTTGGATAAATAATCTAGCTTCTTTAGCGCGGTCTTCTTATATTCAGTTTAGTTTACTGTGAGATTTATCTTTCCGGTTGCGTCCTGCATACCTAATCTCCTTCCCACCCTCTGACCTTTCCGCTGTTTCCTCGCCACTGACCGATCTTATCGTTTGTTAGACTACAATTCACACACAACTCTACGTAAAAGAAAATATGTTTCTCTTCATTTCTTATATTTATTGTGTTAGGTTCAATTATTTCACAATGAATTTTGCTATTTACACAGAGCAGATTTAAATCTACTCTATTACGATATTATCTCAAGACCGTAAATATAACAGGGCTACGAATATTTCGCCGTTGCGACAATTTGAAAACAATTGACATTGCAATCAATGATATTAATGGCGATACTTGGCGTCTCAGACTTTGTAGAATCAGCTATTCTGCCAGATGTGTGGAAAACATCGAAACAATACAATGTTAGTACACACATTGTAGAGAAACGAATGAAGTTAGCAGATATGAAACTGCATACAAAAACTGTTGCATTTTTCATATGTAAGTTCTTCAGATTAATTGGAATTCTAACGGAGTTGAGAAAATCTAAACAATCTAAAAATGTTGTATATTTACATTACTTGCAGCTCTTTAAGCACAAGCTAGAAAATACTTCGCATGCAATAGGTTGGTATTTAAATGAATCTTACAAAAAAAAATCTATTGTTTAAGTCCTCCTAAGAGGAAGACCAAAGAAAATACGGATGGATTGTGTCAACGAGGATATGTTTGAGAAGGGAGTGAATTCAGATATGAAACCTGATAGCAATGTATGGAAGAGCAGCACATACTGTGCCGACTTTTCGTAGGGACAGGGGCAAGTTGATGATGATGATTAAGTCGGCCTAAAGAAGTATTCAGTGATAACGGTGTTTTGCTTACATGCCTTGCTAGTCAAAATAAAACCTTTCATGCAGTGATGTTACGTATATGTTAGCCTGCTATCTTTACTATCGGTATTTTCTAAACCAAGCAAAGGCTTGGTTTTATCTTCATGGTTTTTAAAGTAGTTACAGTATTATTTAATTTTGCTTTCACGAGTAATTAAAACATCAAATAAAATATTCCACGAGCAAAACTTGAATAGCAATAAAAAGATGGCGAGTCGCACGTCGGAATGAGGGCAAAAGATAAATGTAATAAACATTAATTAATTCTGAGGTTCTCAGCATCTAGTAGCACTTTCATTAATTAAACGTTTAGATAGGACGATTTTTTTCAATTATTTTAAACCTCAAATTTAAGAAAAACTTCGATATTCAATTAAAATTTTAAACGATTTTTTGTAAATTCAATTCCGGGCGTCGCGATATTTTCTAAGCCTGTCACGTCTCATAAGCCGACCGGCCATATTTCTTTTGCAACAAATCCAACAAAATCCATCTTACCTATACCCTAATCAAAAGTTCCCCGCGTGCAAATTCTACTTAGCCAATAGATCTTTTTCCAACGCCATATTTCAAATACTGTAGACTTCGCTGTCCTTTAGTTTGTATTTCTCGAGCTATTTTTTTACTTATCAGCGTAAAGACAGTGATGAACGAGAGGGTCTAAAAATTTTACACTTTCAGACAGACGGATGTCTGTAGGTTTCATCGATAAAAAGGAAATTAGGTAATGAAATTCGGATTAGAAGGATATTTAATGATATTTACCAACATTTTGTAATCAATAAAATGTTTTTAATACCCAGTAGTAATAATAAATATGAAAGGAACTAAACACCCTTCAAGATTTTTGTTTTACTAGTTACAGCCATAACGCGTCTCTCAGCTTTAGCCCAGAATAGAAGATACTGGTAAGGAAGTTTACAAATATGAATATACTGAAAACCTCCACAGACATACACCGATGAAAGAATTACAAGATAAAAATTTGTTTTGCTGGAAAATCTACTTTCATATGGTAGAGCTTTCTTTATAAAAGCTCTTCGCTTCCTTTTTTTAGATGTAAAATTAAATTTAATGTTTGTAAATGCATTAAAATATTTAAATGAATATAAAAGAATATACCTGTACGTTAAATCCCAAACATTTCAGTCAAATAGTAATTTCCTATTTCTCGGCGAAAAACACTTACTGAAAATATGGCTTTTAAGCACAATAGACACTTCACATTTTCGATTAAGAGGCATTGAACGTAACGACCCGGTTCATTCTTACTGTCCGTTTGTTCCGGAGAAGTTGGTGCGGAACGAGTTGATAACTAAGAGC
>LD688945.1:2886265-2899498 GCA_003118335.3 Papilio memnon
TTGTATTCTTCGTAATATATTACCATTTCCTCTTATAATTATTGACAGTAGATGTATAATTCTGTCTATGTCCCTATATCTATATCTATCTATATACATATAATAAAATTGGAGTGTCTGTTTCTAAAATAATCTAAAAAAAAGTTACAGATTTCGCGAAGATGATGTATTAGTGTTGCTAATAACGAAAATCGCAATTATTTTTTTTTGTCTGTCTGTCTGACCGCTAGCCGCGTTTTTTCCGGGTATCTCCGAAACTGCTGGGCTGATTATAACCGGGCTTTCACTGGAGGGTAGCTGACATGGACGGACATATTAAAGGCTAATTTTTTTTTTAAATTCCGCTCTGTCAAAGTGGCGACTGAACCGCTATATCTGGAACCGGTGGACCCATTTGGACGGGACTTTGACTAGAAGGTAGCTGTTAAAAGGCAGATTCACACGGGAATGTGCTGCGCTAACGAAGTCATTAAAATAACAGTTGGCGTTTAAAGTTCTTTAAAACAATGTGATAAATGTGTAATATTTATTCAAAGGCATAAAAACAACGGCTCCGAAACAGTATCCCCGACAGTTTTACGGCCGTAATATAATTTTTTATTACGTTATCCTTCTTGACAAATTCGACACTACGAGATTGAATACATTGAATTTATTAGATCGTTTATGGCTTATATCGATTTCGTCACGTATTTCTCTGTAATAAATCTGATTTGCTTATAGATGTATTTCAACTGGTCAGAATTGCTATCAATAAATATCGTTATGGATGCGTTGGTATTTGCTGTTTAAATAATAAACAGTTCCATAATTTGAACTACTTTTCTATTGTACATGCAAATTTCAATTGAAGTTTGTTCAAACAAATTAATTCAGTGCTATCTATGTTTAGCCTAAGATTATTTGTTGAATTATGAATATGTTAATCTTTCTATGCGTACATCAAAAGAGCTTACCGTATTAAGCCGGCTTAAATTATAATTAAAACATTATCATGGGGAAGTCTAAACTTTGTTACTATGTCCAGTCTTTCTGTTTTATTTTTATGGCAATAATATTACATTTATAGAATGAAAACTGGCACATTTGAAATCACACTATAGATTTTTGGTTCCGTATTTTAAATTTACCTTTGATGCGTTTGTCACATAACATGAACATTACAATCTATAAGAAGGAAAATTGATTCTATTAAAGGTTGGCGGAACGCCAAAGAAAACCCCTGTAATAATGTATTAGAAATAAAATGTTGTAGTGAAAATAAAATAAATTTAAACTATCGTTTTCGAGTTTAACAAGAAATGTTTTTCTACACTAAGTAAATGTTAACACAAATAATATTACCGTCAAGATAAAAACATAAATGCATATAAAAATTAATGTATTATAAAAAGTAAATTATTAGTTATTACTATACGATGACCTACTATAATGATTTTAAAAGAAATAAATAATTAAATATTATATATTATATTATTTTTTTTGAGTTTACTCGTTACATATAAAAATATAAAAGTACATTTTCTAATTATAATTTGAGTATTATTTTTTACACATAAATAATAGCATCGATTGAAATAAATAGCCACTTAAGGTCATTTGAGACAAAGTGGATTGCAGCCGTAATCATTTGGTTTAGTGCGCGCATAATCACGTCATCAATCCAACGCCCCTGCTAATGTCCCTTTCCGAAAACAGATGTTTTAAGATAAATTCTTACTTCATCACAAATATCGATTTATACTGACGAAAATGTGGTGTAAAAATTAATACATCGAGTAAAACCTAGCAAAAGCCAAAGTTTTAGGTATTTGATGATGTCAGCGTTCACAGACGTTTGATCATTATTAATTTATCTATTGATAGGTAGATTTTATCCATTAAATTTAAAACAACAATTTATAGTGACAATAACACAAGACTCGTTTATTTTACTACATTAAAGTTTGCGTTCTATACGAGATTATAAAAGCATACAGATAATAACTACAATGCTTTGAGGATTAAGAAGCATGGAAGTATTTTCTTTTACTGGTGTAATTCGAGAGATTTAAACGGGCATTTAAGGTTTCATTGTTGGATAAAAAAGTGTAAAGCCGCAGAATTCATTTAGACAAATTAAATAAGTCGATAGTTTTGTTTTTGGAAATAGATTGGATGTTATCCCTAAACAACATTTTAATATCGATATTTTTTTATCTTATAAGAACTCTACGTTGCTTTTTTATAAAGACATTTTTCTTACAAACACGGACAGTTTTTGTAATGATGCTGTAGAAGCTCGAGTCTAGGAAATTTCTAGTATGTAAATGAATCACGTCATAATATTTATGCGGACTAAAACTATCGAAGCTCAGAGGAATACAATCTCATTATTTCTTGAACGTGAACATTACTTTCGTAACAGAATATATTTTACGCTAATATTTATCGACATAAATGTACACAACATTTTTCATATTTGTTATAATTAAACATTTTTTGCTCTTGATCCTGCAAAAAGATTTTATTGCGGGACATAATCACCATCCAGTCACGTATGGTCCCGTTTCACAGATAATAAAAGTTTGGGTTATTATCCGTAATACGTCTGTTTACACAAGGGAATCCGAACTCCATTAAATACGTTGAATTTTTACCTGAAATAATTTATAACTGAGCTTTTTTTATTTAAAAAATAACAATTTATTCTTACGTACGGGGACGGACCTTAATTTTGTTATGAGAAAAGCTTGCCTTTATTTTACCCGTCTGTAACAAATATGTATTGTATTTAGAAAACTTGGATAAGCCGATAGTATGTGGTCTGATCGTTTGTGTTAGTAGTCATAGTGTCCGGTTCTATAAATGTTGCGATTAACGCAATCTGTCGAAATTGCAAATTGTGTTTTCAGTTGATAGGATAGTCCTCTGTGGCGCTTGAAATTGCGACCCGACTGACCTACATGCATGTAACGCATTCACTAGTTTTTTTTAGGCTCTCAATTTAGGCAACACCGAACTAGACAGATTACTACAAATTGAACACCGATTTTTATGTTGTGTTTATGAGATTTAAAATATAGTCAGCGCTCAAAAGTCCTATTAACAAATTGGAATTTAAGTTTTCTTCGCTTCTAAAACTTCATAATTTGAAAACTAACAGAGATAGAATTTACATATGATAAACTGGAACCTTATTATTATAATAAAGTTACGACATAATATTACTTTGCTACGTATCCAAATAGCCTTTAATGAGAAGTGAGCTCGGGCTAACTACATTGCCCCTAGCTCTATACCATTAAATCTACATAAACATGAGTTGCCATTGCTAATATTATATGTAGGCAAACATATTATTATCGCAGTTTTATCAGAGAGAATAAGAGAGATGGTAGCAGTTTCCATTCAATATTAATTGCGTAGAAATATGATACTTCAATATCAATTTAGAAACTGAAGTGCATTTGAACAAGCTCTCGATATGAGAGTGAAGAGCGAAAGGGTGAAATTCATTAACGCTGAATCAGACGCACTTCAGCTTGGCGATCGACAATATTTTTTATCAATTAAGAGGAAAAATAGAAATGAAATATTGTGTGCTTTGTTTTTTTTTCAGCAAGATTGTTTCAACCTACTTTTATCAGAGTACGCTTGTAATAAATGTACATAATTGTTCTACTTACTAATCTCCGCATGGAAAATTGTTACTGATTATATTCAATGCATACGAAGTCGCGGCTAACAGACAGTATAGAATAAAGGAAAAGTACGTGTCGAATCCCTATCTGATGTAATAGTAATTTATTTCCTATTTGCTTTCACCCTTCATCAACGAGGTCAAGGAAACTGGTCGTAAAATTCTGTTTTACGACAATGAAGTCAAAGTTGAGGAAAGGCTACTCATTTATGTAAAAATATTATACATTCCATGGTTAAGGTTAAGCGCATTCATGAAGTCTTATGAATTGAATCACGAATATTTGTGAATACAGCAAAATTTGAATAAAACACCGCGTTTTCTTTTAATATTACTTACCATAAAGTTTTCTACATGAATATAAAAATAGTTTCAATCTTTTGTTGCAAAAAAAAAGGCCTTTGAATATAACTATCCTATATTTAACCTTACACAATGTATGTTTTGAATTTGTTACTTGTTTGCTTGTAACGCTACTTTGTAAACAAGTTAATAAATAACTTAGTAACATGTAATGGCAGTATTTACTTCACTAACACATTTGAAAAGTTTATACATCAAGTAAACAAGTAAAAAAGTAGGTTCTATTTAGTTACGAGAATTACAGCATTTGAATTAATAGCTGACCTTGTTTATATAAATCTCTAAAGTTATACGCAAAGATTTTCTATTTCTTAAGAGGAGTTGGTTTAAAGTTCTGATTATGTAAGAAAAAAGTATTTAATTCCATACACAATGAACCAAATTCAATCCCAAATAAAGTCCAACATACTACGTTCCATGAAACAGCTAGGTTCTCAAATTTTAACACTGCAATGTTGCATTGCTTTATTTCCGGACATGTTCCGGGAACATTTCAACAATTCAGAAAACGTATAGAAGTGCTCTTTACATTTTATGAACTCGAAATACAGAGTAATTGATGAATTAAAAATAGGTCAAAATATATTTGTTATCTTTCTATAGACATTTGTTACATTTACGGTTCAAAATTTGTTACATTGAGACGTAAAAAAACTTACTTTAATATAATGTTATGTTGTCAAGGTTGTGTCCCACTGAGTCACACCGATCAATCAACACAGCGATTTTTTCCCATTGGGCCAAAATTCATACAATCAATAGGTCCAATGGGAAAAAACATATTAGGCAGATTGTCCGACGGGAATCACACGTTTTCAACTGGATAAAGACTCATAAACTTAAAGTAGAGCATTAATTTTGATTTAAACAGTACAATGTTCTGTACCGGTATGTTCGCAGCGTAATTATTAAATGTTTGGAACATTGGAATGCGGTCAGTGTACCGCAGCAAGTAAAATTGGAAACCGATGAATTATTGCGCCACAAATCGATTCGATTTACAAACAAGATTTTGAATTGGCATTTACGAATGGTGTAGTATACACATCCACTTAAAACACTTTATTCTACCGCATACAGTGTCACGACATGATAATATGTTTTATAATCATGTATTTTAGTTCAAAAGTTTGTCCATGTGTCCTTTAATTTGTTGGACTTTATCATACACAATGTACACTACAGCCCATAAACTTGATGTTAAAATATAAAATATATCAAATGTAATTAGTAAATAGTAATCAATAAGCTTCCAACAATAGAAAGAATACAACTGTGTGACGCCTGTGGCAACACCACGCTTCCGAGCGACACTCACTCAGCGACCGACAACAAGAAAAGAAGCAAAAGTGCCGACGGCCGTCCGCCGTTAAATCCAAAGTTTTCTAGTACGTATTTGTCCCCCTTCTACCAAATTAACCCAAAGCAACATTATCAACAACACTTGGTTTGGTCTCGTAAAATGGATTTACCGAAAATAAGACGCTAAAACTACGTTCCGCTTACAACGAAAATAGACTTCAACGAAACAACAATGCTATAAGAACAATGGCACTTAAAAAGAACAAACACATTGTGTTTCAAGCTGGAACATCCACGAATAGACAAGCTTAAAATCTTTAACGCAGTTTATGAATTAGTAACCTTAAATAAGTAACTATCATGAAAACAAGCCTAGGTTTTCTTAGTCTTAACCTATTCTTTAGTAATTAAATGTTACACAACTAGTATAAAAACAGAACAGTAAGTGTCTTCGTCACAGTTACAACATTCTAAGTTAAGACGGAAAAGTTGTAGAGGTCTCAAATGTTGCTTAGAAAGTTTCGCTTAAAACTTTCGATCATCGAACAAGGGTGAGTAAAAGTTTTGCCAGTTCACTTGATAACGTAAATTATATCATTATTCGTTGATATCGCTGTATTCAATATTTGTACGATTTGAACGACAAAATGTTAAAACGATTTGATTTATTTAAAAGATCTTTTTTTAAGAAAAAAATAATTCAAACTCATGATCAATTCCTAATAGTAAATACACATTATTGTTATGTGATATGTGGTTTATATATTAAAAATAGTACGCAGTCAGGCATCAAGAATGTCTTATTTCAATTTTTAATGAATAATTTCTCTTGTCAGTTATAAAACAATACTCTCCGAAACCACTAAATAAATCTGTGAGCCACAGCTTCTCAGCTTCGACCTAAATTGGGTCAGGTCTTAAACTTATATAAAATGAATCGCTGGCCGATGTTACCTCGAGAAAGACTCACTATAAATAAGTTATGAAGTATTACGGAACCCTAAATATGTTATGTTTTTTATATCACTGCAGCTTAGTACTTACAAATTCCAATTTAATTGTAAAACCGGGAGGGCTTAATCGATTTTCCTTTATCATCTTTTATCTATTGACACGCCGAAAATAATATTAAAAATGTAATTTAAACATCAATAGAAAAATTGATACCGAAGAAAATAAATTTTCATTCCATATTAAAACTTAGCAGGTAACTTGGGAACAAATAAATTGTTAGAAATTGTTTTTCTTGTTTCTTCGAATAAAATATATTTGTTCCTATGGGAATAGATGAATTTTCTAATAAATTCTAATAAATAAACATTGTATCGCCTAAAGTAATCTATGAAGTGGTAAGAAAATGTATACAAAGGGAGCTACAAAGTTTTATCTAAATAGAAATCTTGCTTTAAGACGTCATTATCTTGATATCGTATTCTTTAAGTGTGGATCCATGATGAGATAATAAAGTAAATTATTTTGTGATAAAACAGAAGCGCGAATTTAACTATACAGCAATAAACATATACAAATAGTTATACCATTACGTTTATTCCAATGTAATGTGAAACTATACAGATTTTAAGTAGTTCAGATTTTAGCAACTAGTGGTAATACATATTGTTTAAAATAAAATACGGAGAGACAGGGAAGATGTAAAAAATCTCACCATTTTTTAGATTTCAATAATATAGTTTCATATTGTTAAAATAACACCAAAAATATACCCAGTATTTAAAATTGTTTTTGAATATCTTATTATTTGCGTCAACAAGCTTCGCCTTTAATAGCATATTTTACTCCTTCATTGTAAAAGCGAAAAATTAACCAAATTAATTGGAGCATCGTAGAAGAGCCGGCGTTTTGTAATTACTTTATAATGAAGGGTAGGTGAGTAATTAAATACAAGAGATTTTACAGTATACAGGGAGAGCGTGGCCCGTATTTTAAATGATAATTTCAATAAACACTTTAATTTAATATTTATTAACTTTATCTTGTGGTAACAAGTATAAAAACTAAAAAATATTATTACTCTGGTGATGAATGGATATAAGGTTTGTGGAAGCCGAGGATGTTAATACCGTTTGTTTAATCCTTATACTTAATTTTGTAAATAATCGTTCGGAACTTATTGCATCTAGCTTAAAGGAGAAGTGGATTGACAATAATACCTTAAGACCAAGGGAATGTTTCAACTACAATAAGCTTCTAGGAGAAATTCATGTAGATTTATGTAGACATTATTAGGCAGCGGCTTCCCGCGGACGCGCTCTCACAGGGTCGGATTCATAGTTATGCAAATAGCTGGATCGGTTCAACGAGTTGACCGACTGCCATCTTGCGAATTCAACCGAATAGTCGGAAAGTTTTATTTGAATAAAATGTCACTAACTTACTGTTTTTATTGTTTCCTTTCTTTACTTTAATTTGGAATGTTTGAAATCATATTAATTTCTAATCTATTAGTGAGTTTTTCGATTTTACAGAGTACTGAATGATATAATGTGTTTATTATACGTATGAATTATTATAGAAATATTTAAGCGAACACATTTAATATTATATAAAATTGAGCAACAATTGTTTTCCTAATTTACGAGTTCTGTATATTAATATTCAATTTCAGAGTTATGTTAGGAACTTTTGTTAAGCATAATAATTGAGTACAATCTTCAAAACAGAGAAGTTTTGATTATGTAAATTACTTTTGTAAACAATTCCTCAATCAAATTTTAACATTGGAGTATTGTTAACTTCCTAGCAAATTAATCAAACTTGATTTCCATTAAACATTATGAAATTTTAGTATAGAGGAATAATTGTAGCTATTGCATACATTTAGAGCGCGCGCATCTTTGACTAAACTATCGCACAACTGTTTAACCGCTTTGATTTCTATGAGCTTATATGGATGCGCACACTACTCGATTTGTAGTTGTGCAACTAAACAGTTGAATTGGCTGCGAAACAATCGACAACCCTTTCATATTCTATTTTAATGTTTATCACATTAGAATCATCAAGCATCATTGTTTTACTTTTGAACCCGGTGTTTCTTTTTCAAAAAATACTCTTATCATTATAAACATACTAAAAACAGTTGCCGAAAATAATTTAACATCACCTTTCTTGGTAAATTAAAACAAAGGTAAATTACAGAACTCGAGCTTACCTTATTTAATTATGCTGTTTTCATAATTTTCTCCGTAATGCCTACGACCAGCGCGGGTAAGACTGAATGTAATTAAATAAGGAAAATTTACTGCACAGTTTTTTATATTCCTTATTCATAATTATCTTCTTTGGTTTCAAGATGGCGAAATAGGTTACAGGGCAAATTACCAGAAACGGAAAATTACATTAACCAATATATTGTGGAATTATTAGTAAATATGGATATTTCATATTTTCATAGCATACTTTTTTTTTCACCAATCTTCTACATTCACCATCCATTGTTGCATCTATGTTTATAATTTTCCTCTTCTTTCACTATAAAAAATTGACAATAATTAACGATTTTACAATTTGAACGTGCAATAAATAGTTTTATATCATTATCGAGATGACAACCTCCATAAATACGTGGCTTGAAATTGGAGGGAGATTTTTCAAAAGCTCGCGCCGAACGTATTTTCAAATAAACATTTCCTAGACCCCGGTAACATTAAAGCAATTCACGGCTGCTTTGAAATATTTTCCATAAAAGCTAGTTTCCTGGTAAAAGCTCGGGAAAGGTGTTTACGCTGAAAAATATATAAATAAAACTTTGGCTCAAACTGAAAAGAGCGGTTCGTGCAAATAAATTTAACTTCAACCGCCTTTTCAATTCAAAGCGAAGTTAACACAACCTAAAACGTGAAATCCACACTTGTAGAAGTTTATCTATGACCCTACCGAAATACTAACCTAAGTAGATCGACGTCATTAAAGTTATTGTTACATCACACCACTTATTTGAAATCCTTACGTAATTGTGTAACGTACTCGACTTTGTGAACTTAAAAATATTTCCATTTGACGAGCAACATTCGGCTTATAAAGTAACACTTGTAAGATAAGATTCAAGACAAAATATTAGAATCGATTTAATAATAGGTATCTATTACTACTACTTATTTACAATTGATTTTTACAGCATGTATATTCCATAAATTTATTTCAGTAGGACAAAAAAAATATATGAACAAAAAGAAATGAAAACGAGGAAGAATTATCTTAAGGGAAATATTTCAGCCACCCTGCAACTGACATCGCATTGTTCAAGACACGCTTTAGTTAACAGGCCGGAATTTATCACGAGAACCATGGTAGGAGACTAGTACGAAATAAATCATTTGTTCACATCAAACATTGCAACAATTTCAAATCAGTTTTAATATTGGGCATGTCAAAATACGTTAACATTATACGGTTTACTTTATAATAAAATACATAATCTTACATTAAATAAACAACAGAGTCTAAAGTGGATTATGAGATAATTTAATTTTTTTTTTCCATTCGACCGACCCTCTTGCATCCTAAATGAATTTATATATCCGGGAGAGTGAGATGAAGTTTGGTTAGAGGTATAGGTGTATAAGTAATTGAATTACAATACAATTAACTTGTATATAACTTATTTGTAAAGTTATATTAATTTGCTAAGCAAACGCGATTCATTTGAACAAATATTCGAATAAGCATTTTCATATATTTATTCAAGATGAATTATTCAGTGAAAAAAATAATTGATTCATTAGCTGAGCGATGTTGAAGCCTCCCAGGGGACATGGGGGGGGTTGGAGCGGGCTTTGAGACTGTTATCTTACTTTGGATAATTATTCAAAGAGAAAAACTTTAAAAATATTAGTTGTCTTAAGACAAAAATGAGATATTGCAATTAAACATATTTATGCACATTCTTAGAAGTCTTACATATATAGAAATATTTATGATAAATGTGGTAGGTATATAAGGTATTCCTTATATGCAAAAACTATTGGCTCAATTTATAAAAGAAAAGAATGCGACCGCATTGCTGCTAAGCATAACGCGATTTCCACGCTTTTGGTTAAAACTAAAAACACACTCGTATTATGAGAGGAATGTTCCATTTTAATAAAAAAAATAGTGTAAAATATCTTTACCTATGTACAGAATTACTATATTTTTGTAAAAACAGAAGTTTCTGTAAGAAATACAATGTTAACCGTAGAATACAAGTCAATTTACAATTAGACTAATATTCTACAATTATTACCGTAACCATATATTGTCGAACCATGTACAGGTTATTGTATTGTTTTCCAAAAATAATTAGGTGCACGATTAGACGATAAGTATAAAAAAAAAAACAAAGTTAAAAGTACTTTACCAATCGGATTAAAAACCAATCTCGTTTCCAAGTAATATATTAATCTTTCTAAAGCCTATTAACTTCGCGTAAAACTTGACGCACAGACTTTTCTGAGAGACTTCAACAAAAACTCTCTTGTCGCTAACAGCTTGTCGTGTTAATTTTACATTAAAAAGTGAAAATGATCTTTTAATCTAATCCCATCTTCTGTTTCTTATCTTGACTAACTGTTGTCCGCAACTTCGTCCACGTTGAATAAAAAATATTTTTAGCCGATGCGTTATTCTCAATTGTACACTACTTCTGTTCCAAATGTCAAGGTCAGTTTCATTCTGGAATTATCTGGTAATAAACATTTACTTGTACATCCTTCGCATTTATGATATTAGTAAAATAATGTTTAACTAATATTCTTCGTAAAATCTTTCCAAGCGTAATACAAAAGTAGGACTATATTTTATCCTATAGTTAAGGGCACCAGACGCCGATCTGTCTATACAAAAGTGCTCTTATCATGTTCCTGCATGTATTGGATTTTATCCAACGCAGTTCTTCAAAACAAATATTACAAGTTGCCAGATTTTTTATTACTTTGATCACCATATCTATATCCACCACCAATTAGAATAAAATTTATGTAAAATATGGCGGCTCCTGTTTTTTTTTTTCCCTAGTTAAATTTTCAATCGTGCGATATGTTTTTTAATTTTCTTTTAACAATACAAAACCATAAAAACTAGTTTAATATACAAAACGCTAAATAAACCTCAATGGTTTTTCACTAGCGCGTCAGTGGCTTACGTACATAAATATTGTTTCAGCTTATGCATAATGTAGTTTTGTGTTATAC
Source organism: Papilio memnon (assembly GCA_003118335.3). Taxonomy (NCBI): domain Eukaryota; kingdom Metazoa; phylum Arthropoda; class Insecta; order Lepidoptera; family Papilionidae; genus Papilio; species Papilio memnon. The sequence continues at coordinate 2,897,804 of LD688945.1, forward strand.
ATTTTATTAAATGTGAGGTTAGTTTATTAACTAACTAGCTTTCGCCCGCGACTCCGTCCGCGTGGTATAAAAAAAACAAAAGTAAGTAGCCTATGTGTTCTTCCAGAGTATCCTCTACAACTATACCAAATTTCATCGAGATCCGTTCAGCCGTTTAGGCTACAAACTCCAACAAACATCCATCCATCCATCCATCCATCCATCCATCCATCCATCCATCTAAACTTTCGCATTTATAATATTAGTTAGATCTAGGTACAACATTTAAATGACACTAGATATATTCTTTTCTACTACAAAAATATATCTAGAAATTTCCTTCTCATTTTAGAACTATAAGAAACGCTCAACTTAAAACAACAGACGCCCAAAACAAAAAAAAGAGCACAAGAAAGAACCCATTAACCTGAATACTATGCAAACAGCAAGACGGCAAAGAGAACAAAGCTTTCAAAGTAAAACAACGTCGATGTAGAAACATAAGCCTTTATGAAAATTAACTAATTGTTTTGGCTCTTATGACATTTTTGAGCGTTTGTTGTAACTGTAAACATTAGAATTTCTACTCAGAATTAGAAAAATTTAATTAATTCTCGTACTACCATTAATGGGACTCTTAGATAACCTAAACTCCTGCTTTTAACTATTTTTGGGTTCAATTCAAAGTCACTTTAATCTTTAATTAGCGTCTAAATAAACAGAGTCTTAGATTTTTAATTTTGTATTTAATTTTCAGCTGCATATAGGAAACGCTATCCTTTTCCTTATCACTAATGAAACTTTGAAAACATCACATGGAACTGGTAAGTTAGGTCCCGACGCGGTCTCGCGACATACTTTCACATTTAATTACTTTAGTTGGTTCCAGCAACTTCATTAAAGTTTAAAGTAATAAGACGACAACATACACGCCACAACACGCAATAATTTATTATATAAACGGATTAAACGTGATACCAAAGAAAACATGATCCAAAATCACTTTCGAATTGGTTAAACGTAAAGACGCTTAACTTTAATCTCATACGAAGGATCCTTTAATATGGAAAATGGAAAACATTTGGAGATATTGTTATAGTTAACGTAAAATAAAATCACAGTAAAAATCATGTCAACTTACCGATGGTATAATATTTATAAATAGATAACTCTAGTCTGCTGTAGTTAATGTGACATAACTCGCTTTTACAATGACGAATAGTGGTCGTTAACTTTTTAAAGCGGCGCAATTTAAAAAACAAATACAATAGTTATAACAGTGGAAAAGCTATCATAATTCACAACTCTCGATGTATTTATTCAGGCAGGAAAATGGAAAACGTTGACATTTAATTAATAAAAAAAATGTTTTTCATTATCGTATAAAAATGATAACATTTTATTTTCACATCTCGCTACTTTTTCCTCATGAGTGATTTATTATAATATTATTATATTATTTGTGTAATTTAGTTACACGTGCTTCGATAGATAAATCACTTGTATTTTCACCTTTATCGGTAATTTAAGTAATGGTTTGTCAAGAGAACGTGTTAGTATAGTAGTTGTGTTTCATGTGTGAATTTTGAACTGTTGCCAAATGGGTTTTCATTGCTAATTCGACGGCACTTTTGGTTCGCTGCAACTGCACTAGTTGTATGACATTTATTTATGCCCTATGTTTTTCAAAAGTAATTAATAATCATACTTCATACT
>LD688945.1:2923695-2949454 GCA_003118335.3 Papilio memnon
ACGAATATTTATCTCGCCGGTATCGCGCCATGTCGGTACACGTAAGGACAATAACATTCAAATGAACGAAAACAGCGGTGAAAACTATCCAGTGGAGCCATAGCCACCTATTAGTGATGAACCGTACTATCTAGTGTACAAATCAATAGATAACTTTTGCATAATCCGTAAGATTGCATTAAAAAAAAAAATTAAGTCAAAGTATCATAGCTGATACCGAGGGTCTCAAGAGGATAAAGGTTTTGTATGTATGTAAATTCCATCAATATCTAACAGTACAGCACAAAACACCAACAATAGGTGTGAGAAGTAAAATTCTAGAAAAGCAGTGAAAAACCGAGTTCGAATCTCACTCGTCATAACTTTTTTATTTCGTTTATAAAACTTTTTTTTAATGAAGGTTTTATATTGATTAACACATATACGCAAAATTAGTTCTAGCTGTGGAGTGTTAACCGTAGACCCCTTGCAACTATTACTAACACATAGATATAATAGGTCTATATCTGCAAAACTATCGGATGGAGATAAAAATCGGCCCAATAAGTAAAAACCATTGGGGTTGAGTTGTATCGATTTATATTAATAATTGTTATATTTATTAAAAACAGCTTATTAAACTTTAAGATTACCTGTGTTTTAAAGAAGCAATACCAAGCTAGTAGTCTTTAATATGTTCTATGTTAATACGATATTTTCTAAAATAACATGTCATATAAGTCAATGGAACAGAATATGTGATGTCGTCGCCAGCCTATTATCTAGGCTAGGTCTAGGTTTAGCTGTTGTTGTTGGTTTAGCTGGCAAGCGTTCCCGTGACTGCTACCATATGCGCTGGAGGAACCGAGGGGATTTGGTGGGTATGCCTCGCACCTGCGAGGTGAATCCCACATAACTGCCGCGCTCCCCCGGGAGACGGCAGTATGCATAAAGCATTACCCTCGATAAAAAAAAAGTTCTAGGTTTAGCTATCAATATGATATGTTATGTAGTTTTTATACCTATTTTACATATTTTAATTCTGTCGGTATCCAAGTAAAGTGTTAAACTGTACAAATGTTTTTCAGTGCAGTTATTGTGACAAAGCCTTCTCTTACCAACATGACATGAAGAGGCACCTCAAAGACATACATTTAAGACAGGGCAGGGTTGAATGTGACATATGTTTTAAAAAATTTAATACAAAGTAAGTTTTTACACTTATTTCACATACACCTATTGTAACTAACATTTGACAATAAACGTTTTCGTATGTTTTTGTACATTAGAAAGGGGTGTTTTAAATGAGGCGATTGAAGCGCCCTCAGACCTGGATTTTTATAAACTTACTTGGTTAGACAATTGTCTTTATATATTTTAAATATTCTTTACTTTCTCTGTCTCATATTTTCACACCTTGGGTGATGTATATTTAGGGTATTAATACAAAACCAGACTAAAAGAGACATATAATCTAAAGTACCTATATACGTAATTCTAACTCATTTTCATTACAGAAAAATTTTGCAAGGACATAGATGGAAAATACATAAAATAAAAGGAGGTAAACAGGGACGATTACCTGCATATTTACAGTGCAATAAGAATAAAGAAAATGGTAACACTATTATGACAAATAAAATAAATTAATAATACATGGCTATAGTAAACAATTTAAGTGTTAACGCTCTTACAGAATATTATCCCATTAATTTATATTAAGCATAAAATTACTGATAAATATAAAACTAATTGTATAAATAAATAGTTTTATTTATGTAAATACATTGTAAGGATCATCAATTTTATTGCAATGCAATTGTCTTATCTCACAGTTCACAGCAGGACAATAGCATCCTATTATAAATAATAGACCATCATTAAGTTTTTCTGCAATGTACTCCTACAATTATTTGTAATCAAAGTCTTAAAGAGCTAACAAGTCTGCATAAAATGAAGTTTTTCATATTAATACTGGTGACAAAAACCTGTTTATGTTTTGATGTACCCGCAACAAGTTGCAAATCTGACTTGAGCATAGACAATGACAAGTATAATGTTTCGAAAACTTACCACACCGATGGTGGATATCCGACTGACGCCCATTTTGATGACAACGGAAACATATTTTACATCGAAACTGGCAGCAATTCCAATGGATATTACTTTAACGCAAGAATAATACCATTGAACTCGACCACGCCTCAAAATATACCCGGTAAGATACCTTTATTATAAACTAACTTTCGCACCGAATCCATTTGCGCGGAATTAAAAAAAACTTAGTATATTATTAACATATCATATTATAAACTTAGTATAGTCTATGTATTCTTCCAAACTATGTGCTACATCTGTGACTTTCGTCGAGAACCGTTGAGTCATTTCGGAGGTACCTTCTAAAACATCCATCCATCTAAGCTTTTAACAAGCTTCTTTCAGCTTTTTTATAGGAGCACCACTGATTTTCGACTTGCGAGGAAAGCTTCTATAGTCAATCAAGTGGGTAATCTTGTGTTGAGCGACCACTACCCATAGACTTATCAAGTAAATAATGTGGCGTTGTCTGACCATAAATTTGAAAAAGGATTTCCAAATCATCAATTCTCTACCAAGTCGAGTCTATGTCCCATTGCTATCCTTTTTATACTAGAAAAGTTTCAAGTAATAATTCAACTCAACTAAGGATGCAGACTTAGCTAAATTGCTATAAGTTTAAATAAGTCATATACATTGTTTTATTATGAAATACCCAATAAAAAGTTAAAAACATTGTTTTATAAAAGTCTAACAATGCTTGATTGTTATTACATTCCGTCAACGCAATGCGGCCACACTCGCGGAATTTTCATACAATATTTCTACCGTAAAGTATTTGAGCAATTAAAAAGTAATATCGCATGTTTTTCTTATTAGGCCTTCCCGACGGCGTTAGCTACTCCATCGCAATCGACAAAAATAATAAAAAGGTATATTTCAGTACAAACGATGGCATTTTTTCTTATGATTACGAAACACAAAAGGCAATATTGATGTCAAAGCCAACTGCAAAATTTAACATGATCTCTATTGATAAAGATGGCAATAAATATGTTACGAAAAATGTTGATGGAATTGAAGAAGTGTATCTCTTGGTGGGTGAAAGCAAAATTCGCTTTAAAACGCTCGAAGCACTGGACGAAATGGCTATAGACAATAAAAACAATTTTTATTTCATCAGAGACGAGAAACTGTTTGTATTAAAGTCCACATTATCATTGCCCATTGTTCTTGGCAATGTAACATATGATGGAATGGCACAGATATCATTTTATAAGGAAAGAGTGTTTATAGCCAGCAGTAATTTAACATATTTCCATGAAAACGATACAAGGCTTATGAAAATAATTAATAACATATCTGAGAAGGTGTCTGCCATTGCTTTTGATAAGGATGGTAATTTCGTACTTGGACTTCTTGGGAAATTATTGCATTATAAGAAGCATCAATGCTATTTAAGGAAAAATTAAAAGAATTCGTCTTGCTATAATTGCAACAATATATGACTTTTATATAGTGAAAATCATTTTTATTCCTTATTATTTTATTAATAAAAATAAATTACCTAATTCAAAGGTACAGCATAATCCAGCAGCGCTTTAGATGGCATTTATGTGATAACAGGCAAAACAATCACAACTTCAATAGTACTAATCAGTGCATGCTCTTATGCATTCTACAAGTTAAAACATTTCATTTAAGATAACAATTATTTTATTGCTGTTGTGATTTATGACACACGGAAACAAGAGTAAAAATTCAGTGCCCACTTATACATAGCCAGTATTCATTTATATTAACAAATACTGTAATACACTATTCCAGTTTAATACTGTAATATGTTTAATATGTTGATCATAATTAAACCAGTGGTTATTACAATAATGGAGTGCATCAGATCCTTAACATTTAACAATTCATGACAAATAAATTTGTTTATAGAAATATCTAGATTTTGTTTCATTTACTACTAAAAGAGAATTCATCCTGCTTTTAACATTACATTTGAATTGTAAAAATGTCTATAAGCTAATGTTATATTTAATAATAATATTAGTCACAAATCCTTATACAATTCCACATTTCTAGACTAAATATAATGCCAAGAGTAAGTTATATTCTCAATGGGGCAGAATGCTTTGAGATATGATTGGAAATGTCATTGGCTGAGTCTGGGAATTTGAAAGAGCCATTGGTTGACTAGTGCTGGATATTGTTATTTGTTGAGTAGATGTTTGGTGCACTAATTGTTGCCCAGTAGGAACTAACTGTTGTTGAGCAGATTGTTGAGCTGCCATTTGTTGAGCCGACTGCTGAGCCACAGCTAACTGTTGTGCTGATTGTTGAGCTGCTGCAGCTAGATGTTGAGCAGATTGTTGAGCCGCTGCCAGGTGCTGAGCAGACTGTTGAGCAGCTAAATGTTGGGCAGATTGCTGTGCAGCTAGCTGGGCTGACTGTTGTGCAGCTAAATGTTGGGCAGATTGTTGCACAGCTAAATGTTGAGCAGACTGTTGAGCTGCCAAATGTTGAACAGATTGCTGTGCTGCATATTGTGATGCTTGATGTTGTGGTGCTAGTTGTGATTGTAATGCAGATTGCTGGACAAGCTGTTGCACAGCATTTTGTGGGCCATTGCCTATTAGTTGTTGTGTAGGTGGAGCTAATGTTAGCTGTGCTGGTGTGACTGCCACAACTGTCTGTCCACCACCCATCAAAGTGCCAGAGTCACTGACTTGCATAAGCTGCTGTGCTCCAGCACTGGTCACAATCAATGCTCCAGAATTGCCCATTAACTGCTGAGTTGTGCTCACTGTTAGTATTTGTGGTGCCGGTGTCAAAAGTTGGGCCCGAGATGCTGCCGGTGCTAATGTTAAACTAGGTGTAGCTGCAGCTGGAACCAAAGTGGGTAGTGCTCCGGCTAAACTCACCACTGGAGTCACACTGACAGTTGCCAAGGACACAGGTGCTGAGGTTCCATGTCTGGATGTGATCACACATGGTTGATTGTTTCTTACTGAATTTTGCTCGAGTAAAAACTCATTCATAGAAGTCAATTGCACATTTTTTTCAGTCAAGTCAGCTACTTTTGTCAATAACACACTAATATTATCATGCAACAACTTCACTTTATGATTCAAAGTTTCACAATTGTTGCATATATTTGATGGTGACAAAACTTGTTTATCAAGTGTAGCTTCTTCAAAAGCAAATCTTCTAAATTTAGCCTCTGGAGGTGAATCATCATCTCTAATATTAGGTGGGGGACGATTAAAAGATGGAGGTGGGGCATTTAATATAGGAACTGTCTCATTACTAACCACTTCTGGGTGAATTAACTTGCAATCTTGATTTGGACATGTTCCATGTATATAATTTAAGCAGACCGGAATTATGTTACGAGGATCGCGTGGAAAAGTTCCGGTTACATAAAAACGTTCCTCTTCTTCAACAGAACTATGGACAAACTTGCAATTTGCTCGGAAACAACCTTTATTTTGGAAATCATGACAGAAACGAAATAACTCTTTTAAGCGAGCTTTCGGTGGTAGTTCGTGTAAATATCTACAGTTATCTCTTAAACAAAATCCTCTGATAAAATTTCTACAATATCTGTTTAGGCTTGGAGCCGCATTATCAACATCATCTGACAAACTCATCGCACCGTCGGGAGTCGTAACGCTTTTGCCAATCATCACTCACTTTATTTTATAGGATAATAAGTCTTCGTTGAACCGATTTACAACTAGTTGCCTCCATTGTTCTCAGTTACAGTTAAGGAGTAATGTACCTTGTCTTTAAATGTTTTCCATAAAAATTCCATTTTAATGCACTGCAAAGTGAACTGGGTATTCTACATTTTATTTTAAAATATCTTCCTGTCTCCAATTATTAACACTAACTTAACAAATAGATAAATATCATGTCAATCTTAGGAAGCTTATAACAATTATAATGTATTCATTTAAATTGCAGTTCTAAAGCAAACTTTTGGAGTTAGAAGTTATAGCACTTCGCTCTTTTTCGCTGTCTTTGATTGATTTGATTCTCTCTCGTTATGGATTGGTTATGGATACTTTTTACTAGTGAGTGACTCGAGTAGTTTTTATGTTACTCGCACTCGAGTAAATTTTTTTTCAACTCGAGTTGACTTGGATTACGAGTGACTCGTAACACTCGAGTGGTTTATACGGAGCCGAGTGTGAAATTATTACAGCAATTTCAGTTAAATTTGTTATTTATTAAAAGTACATTTTTTTCGTTCTTTTGTTGAGCTAAAGCTACATTTAAGTTAATTTTAAAACATGTTCATTATTATCTAATGTGTGTAAGAACATAAAAAAATGTACATATTTGGATCTCATGAAAGTTCCTAGTTAGAATAAATTAAATTGGATTAGAACTTATTGTACTACACATTATAATATTTGAATTACCCAAAGTGTCTGGACAAACCCACAATTGGGTTTATAGACGCTTTTATTTAATTATGTATTTTGTATTATGTGTTTGATAAATAAATAAAAAAAAAATCGACTGATAGTTGATATAAGAGGTTTCTTGATTACATTATTTGACAGGTTTAGTTTAAAGGAAAAGTCTATTTTTTTGCATTTTCTTTAGTTTTTTGAGTAACTTTCACATTAATGTGAAAACGATTTTCTAAGTAATATTTATATAGTTTTATTCGTTTTTAAAATATTGGTCACTCGATTGTTATATTCCGAGGGAGTCGAGTCAATAAAAATCACTCGAGCTTTATCTCCACTCGATTGGCATTCGAGTGAGAAAGTTATCAGTACCGAGTGACTCGAGTGAAAACAAATCAATCGAGTCCATCACTGCTTTTTACTTATCTCGATTTATAGTAAAAAAATCGAGATATTACCAATGATATCTATACTACATGGATAGGCCATTGCTTGGAAATTACGCTTCTGCATCTTTCGGACTTAAACCCATCCTTTGATGATACTGACAGTTAAATGTGCAAACTCTTCATGTAATATTTTTTCAATTTTCGTTTGAATTTTCACCACCACGACCTTTCGCAACCTACAGCGCCTAAATGGCAAAAACCAAAAAGGCACAAATATCACGTCGTAAAGCCTGTCCATTTAATAGAGGTTACTGCGACATTCCCCACATAAGTGTTTGGACATGAGACGATATAAAAAAGTTGCGAATTTTGGCGTAATGATTTGTGACGAAAAATCAGTAGGTAGAAAGTATTCTAAAAATAAGTATTGTTCAAATAGTATTATTCAATAATTTTACTGTCCTTATTCAATCTGTGACAAAAATAAAAGATTGACATTTCGTCAAATTAATCTAAAATCTGTACTCTGTGATTCGAAAATGATGGTGACTTGTTTGTGTGAAAATAATGTTCGTAAGAAATATTTTGAAATCAATAATTAGTATACGTGTTTCTTAGTAATAACTTGTGTTTTTTTTATTTAATAATATCAATATCTTCTTAATAATGTAACTAAGAAATGGGGGCGAAACTGTCACATGGGTGTAAACTTTTATGATGTTACACAAACAACATGTTATTTTCTTGAAATTACCCTACCTATTGTAACAGTTATTAGTTTAGATAGTTATTATAAAAATGTTTAAACAACAACTGTCTCCAAGGACTATTCACCCTTACCAAACTACTATGGTACCACGAAGTGAACAACAATTTTCATCAGCATCTCAACAACGCGTAAAATATCCGTGGACTGAAAATACACCCGTGTATGAAGTCGCTGCAGCGGACAGTTCTACTTCTGATAATGCTTACCATGTAAGTATTAAAAAAACATGAAATAATGACACATGGAGGTGAAAGTTTTATGTTGATATGAAAGCTTATTAAATTACATTCAATTTTGCAGCTTCCACATTATTATAATGGTACTCTAAGGGAGTATGGGCCACCATCACCGGTTTATCAAACTCCTTATAGCACAGCAACGGGCACCTGGCGGAACTATAGACGAGGAGAGAAAGTTCCAGTTCACAATGCACATACATATGCATTCCCACCTTGTGCTTCATCGTTTTCCCTGCAGTTATGTGAAGCAGATTCACAAACACATCCTGTAAATCGCTCACCGATCCCACCGGTGCCGTCCGTTAGTCCAGAAGTTCCTATAATTGGTGCCTGTGGAGGGCATTGCCCAGGATTTGAATATGTGTGCTACTACATTTTACAAGTTAGTTTATTTAGTTTTTTTCTGTAATTTAATATAAATAAATATATAATAATTTTAACAGAAATTAATTTATACATTGTTGTTTCAGGTCATATTTGTAGTTGGAATATTAACAGGAATCTCTTTATGCATTGCTGGCATTGTGTTGAGACGCACAAACCGCAATGGTGATCTCGGAGTATTAGTTTATATTGGTAATTATTTTTAACATACTTTTTTGATTTTTTACATTTACCATATTCTTGGTGGTTAGATTTTTTAAATTAGAAAAAATATGTCAAAAGCGTGGTGTTTTTGCCTCGCTGTTAATATGAGAGTATTGTACTACAAACAGTGCGGTTTACGCGTTATTAGCGTCCTGGGCGGGACTTCTTTGGCGCCCCCCTTTTACTATGCTTTGGCGGGACATTTCAAGCTCATGTGAGATTAATTCTGACTGACTGGCATCCATTTCTGTTTAGCGACCTAGCCGGTCGCCCAACCGCACCCTACTCTGAAGATGGAAATACACATGTCAATGAGATAAGCCATGCCAATGTCTTATTATGTACTCCCCCGTCCCCCATCTACTTGCTATGTTGACAGCTGTCACAAAATCAAATTTTGTGTCCTTGCAAGCAAGTTTACTTGCTAGTAGCTGGCATGCATTGTGTCCGGTACATGCAAGTGCGCCGACAGTGAACACAATGCATATTGCAGGCTGCCTGGCATCGTGCGTGTGCGGCGTGCTGCTCGGCGTGCAGTGCTGCGTGCGCCGCGAGATGCGCCAGCGCAAGCTGCGAGCCAACATGCACATACCAATGCAATCTATACAGGTATACTAATGGTGACTGACGGTGGTTCGTTTTCCTATAATACTTAAAATATAAATAATAATAAAGTCATTCAATCCATTCAGAAGGCAAACATTATTAATTTAATTACACAGTTGACACAAAATAATAAAGGGGAAAAATGTTAAAACAAAAAGAGAACAAAACAATCAAAAACAGTAATATTAAAGAGGCCTTTGACTGATACTAATCTCATATTTTCATTGTTTTTCTAGGTTTTAGTAGTTTTTTGCCAATAATTTTAGCAATCTGCATAACTGTGGGTGGTTTTATTGAAAACTTGTGTTCCAGGAAGCACCAGCCGTAGCTTGCCCTTTGATAACATCCACATTACCTCACAGTCGAGTATACAGGTCAGTTTAAAAATATGTGTATCTAGTACAAAGTATTATCGAATTTCGAGCACTGGTATATATTTGTGTATCGTCGTAGGCCGACTGTGAGCGCGTACGAGGGCGACGTGACGGGAGTACCTTGGTGGCGCCGCACCGCAGACTGATTAGCTTTAAGTATATTATTATGATGTATTTACACACTAATACTATAACTTTTTTATTTCCTGTGTCCAAATAAAACAATGATCTTATAATAAACGCTTTGAAAATATAATTGTCTATTTTTATTTAATTTTTGTCGCCCTCAAACGTTAGCGAGGAATTTTAAAATAAATTGTCGTCTATAACATTTCCGCGTGCATCAACGTTCTACGAGCTACCTTTCAAAGTCCCATCAAAATCTGTCCAACCGTACCAGAGATATCAGCCAGTTCTCCATTTTGACATCGCAGAATTTAAAAAAAAAACAGCCTTTAATATGCCCCTCCATGTCAGCTACCTTCCAGTGAATGTCCCGTGAAAATCGGCCTAGTCGTTCGGAAGTTTGTCAACTTTGTGATATTTTTAGTCTCTTTAAAACTATCTAGTCATCCCAGAATTTAGAATTTGTAGGTATATAAGAGGATTCAAGGAATAAAACAATCACAAATATCCTTATAGAACTTTATTAGAGATACAGACAGATATTGAAGATATATTAAGTACATATAAATAAAAAAAATGTACTTCAAGTACTAAAAATAAATTATAAATATATTTGTAAATTAAAAAAATAACGCGCACAATATATTGATTCACACTTGCAACATTGTAAAATATGGTTAATCTAAATAAAGGAACATAAAAATAGCTTACAAAAATGAATCGAATAAGAAATAATGTTTCAGCATTTTACTTAAAATTGTATAACTGCAGCTTACGACTATATTTCTCTTATCTAGAATCAAATTATTTACATACATTAAATTTCCATTCAAATTGTACGATTTATAATTTTAGTATGGATTGTTACGATGGATTACATTGTTTGTTTAGCTTTAAATAATTCGTTTTGCACGCAAATCTTAAAGAGAGCTTTTAGAAAAAATAATATCAATCCAAAATCTTACATTTCTACAAAATTAAATGCCATGAAATCCATCTACTTGGACAACGCCCTTGAACTTTATATGAAGGGCTAGCTTACGAATCTGGACGACTTAAATCTAAAAAGGACGGTCTCAACATAAAATATTGTACATAAAACAAGAAAAATACGACGACAAGACTAAGAAATACTTAAAGTAAACCTTTTGCAAAAAGCAAACAATGATTTTTAAAGCAAAATTTCATTTCTCTAATCCTATTGTGTAAATTAAGAAATATATAATTTAGTCAAATATTCTTGAGTCCTCTGAACATAGGATCTGGCAATGGCACGACAAGGCCAAATGAAATATCCGAAGTGATGTGGGTTTCCCTTTGCCCAATATTTTGCGTTACACGCAGCCAATTAAATCCTATTTCGACGATTCAAGCTTGTTCAAGCGATTGATTAATTGCTTGATATTCGCTTATAATTTTAACATCCTTAAAAACTTACAAACACCGGTAAGCGATTTAAAAGACAAAATAGATACATCTTTGACAAAATTATTTTTTATGTATCTCGTAGCGAACATTACTGAAGAATACAGCAAAAGCAGTGTTTTGAAAAAGTTACATATTTAAAGTAACTTTCCAACACAACCTAATTTAAATAACTCGAAAGATACAATGAAACGACAGATACACTATTATGGGCATTACAACCCTAAATATATGGACGATAATTTGGCCACATGTTTTTACTAAATCACATGTATATTACAATGAAATCTATTTTAATCTTACAATACAGATTATTAGAATAAAATGCCTTAGAGATGTAATACATCAATAAATTGAGACATACGAGTAAAACAGAAATTATACAGTCATTGAGGGTGAGATTTAGAACACAGTGAAAGTATAACAGGAAATTCGATTCGAATGTTCTCGATTTTAATTAAAGTCGATTGTATCAAGGTACATACATGAAATATTTTTATCACACAATAAAACCACAAAGTTTACAAACATAACCATCTCAGATTAGTTTTGTACCTTGAAATGTTCCTAAGGACAGGAGACATACAGAAATTGAAATGCTTAATAATAATGGTGCCGGCTACAGAACTGCCGTATAAATTGTAAAGTTAGGATGCGTTCAAAAAGAGCATCAAAATGGGTTACCACGAAAATATGTTCTATGCTTATGAATATTTTATGTAACAGGATTTGTCTTTCGAACACGTTGACGAATAGGGGGACAGAAATATAACCAGGGCTTGCCTGAGGTTCGTTTTTTTTAATTGTAATCTTACGCCACCGAAGGTTGACCGTCCAACATCTTATCGCTTTCCTCTGCGCTGCTTAAGCTGAAAACAAAGAAAACACTGGTTTAATAATAGATATTTGAATTGTGCTTTAATGTTTTTTAACTCGTTGAAATTCTCTTAGTCTCGTAACCATAAATAAGTTTCAACGTTTAAGCACAAGGAGGTATAAAAATCAGGCAGGCTACTGTGAAATATTAAAGTAAATAAGTACGTCTTTGTTACGCTTTGAATCAGCGGAACGTATTAATTTGTTCCGAAGTCAGACAATTAACAAGATTTGTATAAACTGTTTAGCATAAGCTCGGCTCGGTGTTCGCTCGATGCGAATACAAGTAAAACTTATGTAAACACGTAAAGACAAAGGCATACCTTGTGTGAACTATTAACACCTGCCTTGAGCCGACAGAGCGGCCACAATAGAGCGCCGGGCATTGTGTGGACGTGTACCAACAACTCGGATTCATATGACATATATTTATGCTACATACGTTCGTGTAAATAAAAGATCAGTCGATGACAATGAGCGGAAATCGTTACCCGCCGCCCTCGAGCTGGCCTAACACCCGATTGATTTTTGATTACAGGCACTAGGTGGAGTTAAAGAGAAATGAATCTCAATTTGCGTCTAAACGTGAATGGCTCTGTCGTATGGCAATTACGACGTGAATGACATTATTTCATTACCCTACAGAATGATTCCTCCTGATTCCTGATTGATTAAAAAATTCAAATAACACAGAAGTATAAATTTTCTCGGAAATATACTCGGGAATAAAGCCGCGTTTAAAGTAAAGGCTTCAAAGCAGCTGTGCATTTCAAAATCCAACATTGAAAAGGTCAGCTTAATTCTATTTTTAACTTAACTCCCGAGCCGAGAACTCTATGAACGTCGCACTCAACGAGCACGACCTCATATTTTGTTATTCCAATTACTTTGTGAATATAAAATATTTTTTTTTAAATTCATTTTTAATTAAATAACTAGATGTGGGTAAATATTCTTCGCAATTGGTTTTCTTGATCAGATGGTAAATTCATTTTGTAGCACTGTACAGAAAGTCGATGATTTAATAATAAGCAGCTACGTACAAGACTCTATAGTTCAGCACTATAGAAAACTTTCATTTTGCGAACGATTCGAACATTATCGTACCATAAAATTATCGCGCAAATGTTAACTATATCACCCGTTATATAACTCAGTGAAATCATTGAAACATTTATCACGCTCGATAATACGATCATTAAAAGTGGCAATTCCGACAAATCTTATTAGCTCGCGACCTTGAAGCGTAATGCAGTACACAGGATTACCATCAATAAAAATATACAATCATTTGTTGAGAACGTATAAATGTATCTGAATCATATTAGCGATTTCATGAATATCAGCTGAGAGATTAGAGAAGAATTACAAAAAGTAATTAGTAATTGCCTATGACATTAAAATTGTATACATAATACTGTTCAAAAAACAAATGTATAACAGTGCTGGTATTGTCCGCTGTAATACATATAGACATCGAGAATTTATTGATTAATTTATTGTACGCACCATTCCTTGTTATCCATGAGATTGCGCATCTCGTCGTCGGGCGCGGGCGGGGCGTCGCGCACGGGCGCGTACTGCGCTGCCACCAGGGGGTCTGTTGAGGGGTTGAGCGCGGTGAGGGCCGCCGCGCCGCTGGCCGGGGCCTCCTTGCCGCCGCCCCATCTGGCAGACCAGGCCCAGCCACCGACACCTGGGAACATAAATACGTTTACATTGAATCATAAACAAACTAGAAATCACAAAGATTGATTGATAATCCATGAAATCTCTTCAAGATAACCTATGCAGCTTTTATACGAGAGTTCAGTAGTTTTCAAGAATACTCCGATCGATCCACGTTAGCTGTCATCTCGAGTGATCAAGATGCTTCCGACGTTAGATAATAGAGAACAGATAATCGAGTGTCTTTGGGAGGCTGATCCACTTTATCGAAACAACGCAATTAAAACGCAGTTTGTGCTATAGTGTTTGTCAAGTGTTGTACATGTTTAGGTCAGGGTTATACTCAATATGATTGTGTCTATCATGACGTACTTTTCAAATTAATTAAATGATTTTGAGTTATCACCTCTATTATTGACATCTGTGGCCCTCATATTAATACTTAGTTAAGTATATTTCAAAGCAGTGCGTCAGACTATCCTGCTTTAGTGTAGGCTGTGTCGAAATTTGAACATTTTAGATATCACTGTGATAAAATTACAATAAACGATAACCGAATAATCCAGATCGCAAAGCAATCGGATTAGATGTGGGCGCGTCGCCTACATACTTCCGTTCCCTGCACTGTCGTAATTTTATTCTAAGCAATGAACATAAATCGCAATAGACCACAATACACATAAACGATAACCTTTATACTTTGTCTATTACAATCTCTTAGACTGGACCCTTTATGTAGATTTACCACGTGTATGTTGCTATAAATAAATACAACGGTCAATTGTTATACTTCGAAGAACGTTTCAACCAAGGTTCCCAATTTATACCGTTGACCGTAGATTATAATTACACTCACACACTCCTGGCCACTATTGATTTATTATACGCATTTCCTTCCTCGTTTCCGCTTCCTCAATGTGTATTCGAAATTCAATGGTGTCTTGCTTCCATTACAAATCATTATCGATTGGTTTTGGTTGCATTTGTTTAAGAGCAGATAGAGAACAGTTGACAAGACAACAAATCAATCATTTTATGGTCTTTTACTGATACAATAATAATTATAAAAATAGGTTTCTAAGAATATGCTATTAAATAAAAAAATGTTAAATGAATTGATCCGTGTTTATGGACACTTGTGGTAACAGTCAAATGTAACTTTTGTGTGAACAAAAGGTACAATCGAACATAAAATGATTTTGAGTTTCATTGTTATCACTACCTATCCTTATAATGAAACCTTTTTCTATAAATAAAATGGAACAGTCGATGTTATCGTTTCCTTAAGGTTGAGGTCAGTGGTCAGTGGGCACGGCATCACATCGCCTCTCAAGGTTATATGCTTTTTTTATTACATTAGTACTTGTTATTGTGCTATCTTGCAAAAAAGATTTAATACCTTCAGTGACAAAGCATTACACGAATGTTTTATATATTGCAGTGATTTAAATCGAGTCCGCGCATTGATCAGTTTCTGATATATTTTATTTTTCTTTGGAAAACATCTTTACATGAATATTTTTTGTGTCTATTGCAGAAGTCGTCTGAACAGGTTCTATATTCTAAATGTTGTTTTTAAATACCACATTTAGATTATATCGGATTAACAAATTGATGAACTGGTTTATCGTGTTTGACTATTATACAGTTTAATAAAGAACAAGAAGCATTTTTATTCGGTTTAGGCTAGATATAGACCACTTAACGAGTCTGTTGTCTGAAATCAGGTGCAGTAGTTCAAGTTACAAGCCAGAACCTATTTAAAGTTAATAATTATCAAACTGACCTGCAAACAGTAGTCCCAAGAACAGTATAACTCCGCCGGCGACGAGAGCACCCAGTCCGTCATCGGAGCCCTGCGGTGATGGGGTCGCATTTGACATCTGCACGCCGCCCGCTATCAGTAGAGCCAAACCTGCGAACGAACAAGTTTAATTAATTATTTTTTACAAATAAGGTGAAAGATAAAGTAATAAAGTGGTTCTATATGAAACAAAATAATTCTAGGCGTTATCACACTAATACTATAAATGCGAAAGTTTAGACGGATGATTATTAGAGTTTGTAGCCTAAACGGTTGAACGGATTTCGATGAAATTTGGCATAGACCTATCTTGATCTCTTCCAGACTATCCTATAGAGGATAGAGATAGAACACATAGGTTTACTTTAGTTTTTTTTTATTCCACGCGAACGGAGTCGCGGGCGAAAGCTAGTAGTTCATAATGCAAAGTACTGAATTTACTTCACTGTGTTCAAAGTGAACGTCTCAATTTCTTTACTATCTTGATTACGGAGGTAATTCAATTAAGTTTAAAGCGATAAAACAACGAACATGATATAATATTTGTGATAACGCAAATATACCTTTAGCTTAATTAACGAATTGGTTACAGATAAGAAGTATATGGAGCATAATAGGTGACGTAATATTTTTGTTACTTTACGAGTACGTTTCTACCGACTTCAAATTATGCGTAGCCCGTACTAATTGGTGAACAATAAATACCTTGAAAAACGTGCAAACGAATTCATTACAATAGAATTACATCGCAAAGGCTTTAAGTAGCGAAAAATATATTTTGCTGTAGCTGATATTTTACAAACTTGCTTCAGGATTCTTTAATTGTCACAGTCATTTTCGTATCCATCGCATTTAAACAATTAAAAGTTAAAAGAAATCATATTTAGTAAGCCTTGACTTTTTAACTGCGGTTTAAAATAAACCGATCTTGTGCCAAATGGATCGGCCATTGGCATTTCTTGGCACGCAATTTTATTAACTCTGGTAATATACGCATGCGATAAAAATCGGAGTAAAACTGGTGTAATGACTAACATCTAATTTTTTAAATTTAGCTAAAACCAAATATAAGAAGAATCGAGGTCTAAAAAACACTAATGTAAACTGTCTCCATGGTAAAAATATGAAATAAACTTCATTTTTTAAAGACATCACTGAATACGTAAGAAATGGATTGTGGATGAATGGAAGTGACGAAATATATTTGTAAGTTAAAAATAGATACTTTTCACAAGGTTGGATATAATGTATTATAGATATCACAAAAATACCAGCGACCTCATCTTATGTGGCGTCATTTTCGTTAGTACCTTACTCTTTGTGCGTAAGATGATGTTGTTAACAAACGGATCAATGCACCGCTATATTTAACCAATGCGAGTCGCTGAACGCTGTATGACAATATTTTTTAAACTAAATGTACGAGTAGGTCAGCTGTATCGTGAAGCTGTTAAAATTTTCTGAAACTTCATCTTGTTAAATATTTGAGGTCCAAAGTTTCAAGGGAAACAAGTTTAGTATGCAGCCATTTACTTCATCTTTTTCTAATAGTATGTTTAAATTGATTATCATTAATGTGTCCACAAATATTTTGCTTGATACAGGTCTCCCTAACGTATGAGATTGTTCACCTTTTGTATTCGATCTTACAACGAAACGAAGTTTGAGTACAACAGCTTAAATCATAAAGAGGTATTTTGGTTTGCAGTTCTGTAGTATGTAAATAAACATACAAACGTGTAAACATACAGATTTACACAGAACATGTTAAAACATGGAAGTGACCGCAGCCACTGTATTAATATTACGTAAACCAGAAATAAAATGTAGGCGTCTGTTTGCGGTAAGGAAACCAGAGCAGGCCTTTGTTTCGCAAGAAGTAATATTAGCCGGGATTTGTCATAGCGTATTTGTTTACTACAGCGGAAACAACACTAGGGTACATTAGTGTGGACTGTTATTAAGCGGAAGTATCTTTACGTTTAATCGTCTGTTGCTAGTTTCAGAGTCCTACTTAAATCTGTCCCAAGGTGCAAGCAAGGCAACCAAAATTATTAGTAAATGCATTGAAGAATCTCTTTTTACCTTACACTTTTACCATAAATTATGTTTGATGTTATTTAAATATTTTTATCACTATCCATTTCCAGGCAGTGTTTGTTATTCCCCTGCTAGTTTTTTGTTTTTTTTTTTCCTTCTTCCGTTTTTCAGCCGCCATATAGTTTAGATAACACCGTATCTTATACAATATACTTCATCTAGTGCATAATAATGGTTTCGATTCAAATTTAAAGTTTGATACTTTAATAGAATCGAATTAAGTTTCAACTTTTGAAAAGTCCTAGCAACTCTATATTGTATATCGTACTTGGTATACAATATTTAATATTATATAAGTAGAGCAAGGCACAATGCGTTGGCGAAGTGGGGCATCGGCTCACCAATAAACGCTTTTGGAAATCTTGAATAAAACAGAGGCAGCCGTTTGCGGCTTACTTCCGACACATCATTTATCATTCCGTCTTCTCTTTTGGTAGGTTTTACTAAAGATGGATTTTACTCACATAAAAGTTAAAAAGGAAACATTAATAGGAAACTTGGTGTTGTTCGCGTATATTCGCTGCCGATTTTAAATCGTTGACCATATATAGATAAAGTAGCGCCATAATTTGCCACAACGTGACTTGCCCATATCGGGACAATAAACGGATACTGTCCCATCTTTAAGCGATATTTATAGACTACCTTTAATATCGTTATCCGTTAGGTATAATGTTACATTGTTCAAAATTCTGTTTCCCTGACATTATTACATAGAAAAATTCCAAGACGATAAATATAATTCGTTGATTTTCCTTAATTAACATTTCCTTATGACGCTATCGGACAAGACATTTATTAAAACCCAGTCTTATTGCATTCTTGATCATTGTTTTTTAGACAGTTGTATGAAGTTTAAGTTTATTTGCTTTCTAAAACCGGTCTTACTCGTAGCATAGTGTATTATAATGTCACAGTCAATTATCAAGCAAACATTTATAGTCTATGGTTTTGATAAAACAAATTTCTCTGAGAATTGTCTGATTGGTCAAACATTACGAAGGAAGTGTATCAGAGGACTGTATGGTTTAAGAATATTTATTTACCTTAATAAAAATGTACAATTCACTTACTTAAGGTAATTAACTAATACTAAACATAACATGTATAAAAGATTGCAAGCATACAAGAGTTTATATAAAATATTATCTAAATATAGGTAATGTTGAAAACTTAACTTACAAAACAAGAGTAATTATTGAGTTGCATCGAAATATGTAAACTAGATGTGGCATGGAGTACATTCATTATTCAATAAATTATTTAAGTTAAATTCTTTGGATTTTGTTCTGATTTTTTTAGCTATTTGTCTTTTTTACGTAATTTTATTTACTCTATTGTTACATATATTATATTATTATACATATATTTTAATGAGTTAGATATATTTTTACTAATATTTATTATTACAAGTGATATTTGTTATTTACTCTTAGTTGTAGTTTTTTTTAATTATTATTATTTTCTTTTATTTTATTTTACTGTTCAGTGTCGCGAATATTATAGTTATTATATAGTTATTTAAAGTATATATTTTTGTACATTATATGATGCCTTTGTTTGTAACTATCAATGAGAGATTATTTTATTACATTGGTAATTGCAT
Source organism: Papilio memnon (assembly GCA_003118335.3). Lineage (NCBI taxonomy): Eukaryota > Metazoa > Arthropoda > Insecta > Lepidoptera > Papilionidae > Papilio > Papilio memnon. The sequence goes on from LD688945.1 coordinate 2,942,712, forward strand.
TTGATGAGATGACTAAACTTTGTACCATTAACAGTTAAAATTACGTCAATCTAGAACGAAATCGTCGCGAGTCATAACAGAACCAATTCACCTTGGCCGGCTGAGCGGAGGCTGATTTAAAATGTATGTTCTGACACAATTCCTAATGGTACCTACCCCACGTGCATGCTCATTGATTACTCTATTAACTAGCCTTGTAGAATTATGTCATCGTTCGAGAACATAAAAATACTAAGGAGATATAATCTTTTGGATATACTTATTTTAAAGACTACAGAGTTCAACTTGTCTATATTTCGTGTTTGCAGCGGTGAAAATAATGATAAAGAAGGAAAGAAATGTTTTTTAGACTCATTATTAAGAAAACTTCTTGGTTTCACACTCAAAAAAACCGCGTAACAATCTAGAAAATGACAACATTTACAAATATAATTATTACGATCGCAAAATATTGTCAAATATAATATAATATCGCACGCAAACAAACGCAATAGACGAGCAAAGTCCTGAATTACAAGTAATTTTCATTACGATTCAAAACTATTTTAAACGCAAATAACTTCGTGGGAAATGTTTTTAAAACATTGTCAAGTATAACGTTGCTTTCAGGAAACTGTTAGTCTACGGTGCATTAGTGTTCTGGTAAAATAGACAGAAACATCTTACTAATATTATAAATGCGAAAGTTTAGATGGATGGATGTTTGTCAGAGTTTGTAGCCTAAATTGCTGAACGGATCTCAATGAAATTTGGCACGAATGTAAAGGATAGTCTGGAAAAACAAATGTCACTTACTTTAGTTTTTTTTAATTACACGCAGACGAAGTCGCGGGCGAAAGGTACATTAATTATACAAGTACGTTTATAATGAACATATGACTTCCCTCTACGCGAGAGCATTCAAGGTATCTGAGAATAACAGAAAGGTTATGATTTTCGATATCAATAACTATAGAATATATAGAAAGGATACTGCGTGGATGCATTAGTGACTCAGTTTCCCATACATTGGACATAATGAGGAGTTTACAGTACCAGAGTACCTTCATTACGCGTCGTTTCCTGTTTAAGTACATTTAAATATAGTATGCTAATGAGCTTTAAAAATGCAACGCACGCCGGACGAGACTCAAATAAACTAATGATAGAGTGGTGACGTAATGCAAAAGTTAATGATTTAACTTAACATTTATATTTAAAACTAGCTGCTGCTCGCGACTTCGCCCGGGTGAAATTAAACATAATAAAAAACATAGCCTATGTTACTTACAGATAAATTGCCTTTGTAACGGTGAAAGAAATTTTAAAATCGGCCCAGTAATTTTTGAGTTACTTCAATACATACAAAATTACAAATCTTTCCTCTTTATAATATTAGTATAGATTATTATTTGCACCACAAACTTGCAAGCTTTACGTCCATTAGTCAAGATCGTGACAAATTCATAGACTAGACAACAAATTAAAGTGTAATGCAATAAAACATATTTTGTATATTACTATCATTGAAATAAGAATGTTTTCATAACCGTGTAAATATTGACAGAAAGACATACCGTTACAAACATGGTTGTTTAAATAACAGATGTGATACACTGAAAGTAGTAAACTAACGTGATCAACATTATATGTGTTGATGATCAAAGATTTTCTACTGAAGTGTAGTATTTTAGATGATGTTATTGTGATATGCTTCAGATGTAGAACCTTGCATATTTTTAATTAGGTTTAAGTTCGACTAGCCGTTGCTCGCGACTTGTCCACGTGTAATTTAAAAATATAAGTAGTCTATGTTACTCAGTAATAGCGTAGCTTACTAATGGAGAAAGAATTTCATAGAGAATTAGGTAAGAATTTCCACTTTATAATATTAGTATAGACTAGTCTACAACCCGCTAGTTTAGCTATAAGCATTGTTACGCCAGGGCTCCATATCCTTTTTAGGCTGCGAAGTTGCAGATAACCATAATACGGTCTATTGTTAGAACTTGGTGACAGGAAATATATTCCCACGTGGCCAAAGACCACCCACTTCGAGGCGGTCGCGTGACGTTGACAATTGTGATGTCAAGAGGTATAGTTACAGTAAGAGTTATATGTTTATTTAATTATTAATAGGTATATTAACTGTTAAATCCAGTCAAATGTCAAGTGAAAGTATTTTTCATAAAAAAATATAACATCACGTCAATGATTTCTCTCACAGCATTCTTGAAGTACACAAAGAACTACACAAAAACATGAACATAAAGAAAAGTAATTGTGATTCAGCAGTAAGATTTGGTATGCCTTCATTCATTTCTTATAACGCGATACGTGATCAGTTGTTGAGTTTATAAAAATTACGATTTCTCTACAACCTTGTTGATACAACAAAATCGGAGTTCCATGTAAGAAGTCAGTATAGATTGGCTAAAATGAAATGAATGCCTGTACACATTATCTTTGATTATTTAAAGGACGATATCATTGTTATTCAAGCATTTTGGAAATAACTATTGCACAGTAAGTCATACCTACTACAATTCAATAGATTCGTCGAAGATTAATTTGGAAATTGAAAGATCGATATAACAAATCCTTAGATGAACGAAATTAAAAATCTTTATAAATATGCAATTTGTTCTAACAGACACGGTCAACTATCTCAGGCCTTCCGAAACACGCCGACCTTTAAGATGAATGCCTCGAGATCGTCTAACCGTGTAAAAGCAAGTTATGTCTTATGTGTAAGCAAACAAAGACAAATAAACTTTAAGACATACTAAGTAGCCTAGTTTACTACACCTTAGACAATGTTTATTTTACTATTCACGAATACTTTAGAAAAAAATAGTAATAATTAAAATCTCATTATGTATCAAACAGCGTTTGTCCATATAGTATTTATATTGAAAATGATTAAGAGGCATGAGTCATTGTATAATACTTTCTGACGAATCATTACATATTAACCAGTTTCCACTGCTTACAAGATATGTAGACATGTCGAAGGTCTTAAATGCTGCAAACATGACACTCTATATGGTTACAAAAAAGTGCTCGTGCAAGTTTCTGTTTACAGGTAATCTGCAGTCCCAACTGGCCCAACCCACGCCGCACTGCGTCTCTTACTAAACATTCACACGCTCGCGCTTTCGTATTTTATTTTCATTCAACGAATCTAAAAAAATGTTTAGTAAAAAAATTGCAACACAAGCAATGCGTCGGTAGCGCAGTGATAAAGCACTGGACTTATAAACAGATCCTAGGTTCGATCCCAGCTTTGTTTATGTGTTTTTTTATTGTCCCACTCTTATAAGCGTTTTATTTTGTTGTCATTCAGTTTCATATTGTATACGTTGAAGAAATTAATCATATATTCTTATTTTAGTACTGTACACAACAGTAGTAACTGTTTTTCTTCGCAACGAATCGACGTTAACTACCATAATTATATCCATTTATTGCCATGATTGAGTTCATAAAAAAGTGGATAGAACCACATATTTAATTACTAACGTTCCCCGTCTCATTCTACACTGGTCATATCAGTCGTAATAATGACCGATGTTAGTTTCGTTACAAGTAAAAAACAATCCAGTTTGTGATTGTACAGAGCAATGACTTTGTTCAAACGTTGATAATTCAACAAGGTAATCGTTAAGGGTCTTTTAATGTCAATATATCGGAGACAATTATTAAATGTACTAGCTTTCGCCCGCGACTCCATCCGCAAGGAATAAAAAAAACAAAAGTAAGTAGCCTATGTGTTCTTGCAGAGTATCCTCTACATCTATGTCAAATTAATCGACATCCGTTCAGTCCTTTTGGCAACAGACTCTAACAAACATCCATCCATCTAAACTTTCGCTTTTTTAATATTAGTTAGATTATAGTAATGTTAAAATAATTTTTAAATCATCTCACTTATATTAGCAAACGAGGACAGATTAACAGACCTTAGCAATCAAAATATAAAAGTCAAAACTTTATATTATTTGATGTAAAGAAATTAAAGCGACTCCATTTACAGCAGCTACCCAACGGCTACTTTCATATCTATTGATGCATCTACATTGAACAGTAGCGACGACTGGTACGATACAAAGCGCGTTGCAACCGCAGCCGGGAGGCGGGCGATGGTTGCCCAGTGCCCGGCGCAGTGGTGCGGCGGACCGGCGCCCGCGCTCTGACTCATCCGGCCGCTGCGTGATCTGCCCGAGACTGGCCAAAGATAAAGAACTCGTAGACACGGCAAACACAAATAATATTATCCCTCACTTAACAACAGGAGGGTAATGTTTGTCGTGAGTATATTAGTCATTACTTATTGAAATTAAACATGACCTTTCACTTTTAAAAGTTTTCATAATTACATTTCTTGTTATAGATGAAACAGCGTGTGATGTATATTTACACAAAATAGAAGACATCGTTAGCCGCTAAAGATGATTATAGGTTTCATAATGAGTTACTTTTAAATGGTACGTCATTATGTCAACACTTTCGTTACAAAGTGATACTTCGTAACGATTACATCATTCTATTGTAAGTGTTTATGACATGTAAATGACCAATGTTTACTTCATTCATTTTGTTTTAAGATCATTAAATAAAGATATTTCATATCCTTATTATTGTCAAATATTAAAATATATTATTAGGATATTAAACATTTACATGTAATTTTTTAAAATTGCATGTCTGCGAGAATCGTATATCTGCAACGAGAACCAACTCGAAGGTCGACAAACCCGTCAGTGCGGTACCACATTTCCGTAAAATGTACTCGCGTAGTAACTTAACCTGACTTCCATGTCTTAAGCACTTTTAAAGTGCAAAAAAACTGCAAAAGGTTAATACTTCCTTAATTTTATATGAAAATATCAAACCAGCTTTAAATTTCACCTGACTGTAATTTTAAACCTTGGTAATTTATATACATATTTATAACATTTACTACATTATTAATATATATATATTGAAAAATATTATAAACTTAAAAACATATAGTACCTATAACTATACATTTAGGTAAATTCATGTAAGTGAAATTAGATATATTACGTATTACGAGTATAGGCAACTTATCATAAAAGTCTGGAAATAAAAACTAGGCTAACAAACAAGTAGGTTGAATGAACATTAATACTAATTGATAAGCGAGGTCAGATTCATGCTCGGCCTCTTAATAATACAGGCGGCATTTCCATTAGCGCTATTAAATATAACTGGAATAGATACGTAACCGTGTCTACTGCCGAGACACTCACGTCATCCCTGTCATTTCTTTGGAAAAAACTGAATAAGATATAAATTTTGTACGAGTGGAAACTCAGTCATGTCGGTTAATATGCTACAGTCTCTAGTCTAAGGATATGAAACAGAAAATATCGATTTTCCAAACTTGGGTACAGTTGCGGAAAGCCACAGTATCCCACTTACAGAAGTATTGCATTATTCCTTACAATGAGAAAAACTTACAAAAAAACAATAATGTAGCAGTAAGTTGCGCAAATTACGGTATTATAATAAAAATAAATTAGCCGTCAATACTGACCGACCTTTTTTTTGTATGTAAAACCTGCGACATAACTATTGGTGTTCCGCGTCGTCGTTCCCATGAGTATAAAACGTTTAAAATTCCGTAGTTATTAAGGGAGTGTACTGCCAGATTCCTCAATCGTACATAACAAACTTGAATCGCTTTATACGTCAAAATGTTTGTATGATTGATATCGAAACTTGTAAAACGTCGTTACCGCTTTCTTGGCCGACTATACATTCAATTAGCGAGTTTGAAACCTGGCAATTTTGGTTCAGTACCTTTATAACAATTGATTAATACAGATATTTTAAACGAACTAGACCTACATTTTTTCTTTTATAGATTTGCATATTATGTTTCCAATGTTTGCTTATTGTATTAACTCGAATTTCTACTACTCACAAGTAACATGCACCTACATTATGTAACAAGCAACATGATATATGGTACTAGGTGTACATTACAATATGGTATTGCATGACAATACCTTGATGGAATTGGCTTTGATTCAGACGTCCTACTATAGTGTTAGGTAGAGGACATAGTGTCGAGGAATTATGACCAGCTCCTCAAAGAAGACGTCCTACTATCCAAGGAATAAAATGCTCAGATCCAATGTTAAGCAACACAACACGACAATTCTATGACAAACAACGCATTTTTATAGCCATTTTAATTAGAGTTTAACTGTTTTGACCATGAGTCATTGTTTGTCTAATGAACTATTTAATTGATTCTATTGCATGGATTCCTTGTCTGTCTAGACTATGATCTAAGAAGTTACTTCACTACTCAATACATAAATGGCTCATCTTTATTATAACACTAGATTTCGCTTGCGACACCGTCCGCGTAGAATTAAAAAAAAAAAAAACCAAGAGCCGATGTGTTCTTCCAGACTATGCTCTACATCTATGCCAAATTTCATCGAGATCCGTTCAGCCGTTTAGACTACAAACTCTAACAAACATCCATCCATCTAAACTTTTGCATTTATATAATTAAATATTAGTATGACTAAGAAGTGAGATTGGTATATAGCATAATAAAATTTGAATTTTAAACGGAGTTTCAATGCCACAATCACTTGAAAATCGCATACATTATTTAGTTGTACTTGAGCGAAACGAAGAACATATTAATAAAATACACGGAGATGCGCAAGCGCAATTATTTTGCATAAAGATAGTCGAGTATAAAAATCATTTAGCAC
>LD688945.1:2964772-2982343 GCA_003118335.3 Papilio memnon
ATTAGTGTTAATGTCAAACGTCGCGTCGATCAAAAATGTCAATGTCAAATGTCAAATCAATATCAAATGATGTCATTTCGATTTCTACGTATAAAATGATTTTTAAATTGTATTATTGTTTTAATTTATGAATGAGTGTGATATAATTTTGAAGAGATTTCAAGTCGCTTTATAAACTTAGAGTTCTATTTCCTTAATAATGCAAAATATATTAACCAATGGAAATATGTCTCTTAGATTTAAATCGACCGAATTACATTGCTTCAATTGGTTTTATAATATCTCACCATGTTTTCCTGTAAACAGTAGTAAAGTGAATATAATTACGGATCCAAGGAAGTTTTACGATACATTGTGTGAAAGATTTAAGAATGCCAGTCGTCGCATTTCAGTTGCCAGTTTATACATTGGCACAGGAGATTTGGAAAGGAATTTGCTCGATGTTACACGAAAAAATCTTATGTCAAATAAATCATTACAATTGGATGTCTTGTTGGATTACCAGCGAGGTACTCGCGGGGAAGTTAATTCTCGTACTCTGGTGCAAGAGTTAGTGAATGTAGCGCAAAATCAGTGTAAGCTATCTTTATACCAAACTCCACGTCTTCAAGGTTCCTGGTCCAAACTTTTACCAGCTCGTTATAACGAAATTCTGGGATTACAACATATGAAACTATATATTGCCGATGATTCAGTTTTGTTAAGTGGTGCTAATTGTTCAAATGATTATTTTCAAAAAAGACAGGATCGCTATATCGAAATTGAAGATGTTGATCTTGCAAATTTTTATCGAGAACTCATAGGTATGATAACTGTGTAAGTTATGTTTGTTTTGTTTTAGTTTTAGTTATATTTTATAATTTTTTGATTAATAAGTAATTATTTTATCCTATTTCAGAGGAAGTAACAAAGTTTAGTAAACAAGAATGTGGTGAAAATGAGGATCAGTATTCTAAGGAAACATTAATTAAGGAGGTTAATAAGAATATTGCAAGCTTAATTGAGAAATGGAAAAACAAGCAAACTACTAAATTGGCTTCAACTGATGGTAATTTCAATTCTACAATGAATTCTTATCAAATTTTAATCCCATTGTACAAGTTTTTATATTATATTGTAGATACAAAGGACACTTGGGTGTTTCCTTTAATACAAATGGGAGAATTTGACATCACTCAAGATGAAGATGCAACTTGCAAAATTCTTTCTTCCGCTCCCAAAGGATCATATCTCCGATTGGCTACTGGATATTTTAATTTAACTGAAAACTATGCCAATACTCTTTTGAAGAATTGCAAGGCTAATATCAGTTTATTAATGGCACATCCAAATGTAAGTAACATCACAGTTTTAACACTACAGTATTTGATGGCACTGAAAGGGTTAAATAGCAATAAAAAGACACACATTTGTAAAAATTCAATCCTTATCTATTTTGAAGTTTTTTTTTTTAAATTGATTTCAGGCAAATGGGTTTTTGGGTGCAGCAGGGCCGGCTGGTGGGATACCACATGCATATTCATTAATAGCACAAAAGTAAGTACCTACTTTATGCTATTTAAAAAATAAAAATCAATCAAATGAGTAATGAATTAAAAAATATTAGTAGCCTTTGTTTTCTTCTGTGCCAAATTTCAGAGAGATCCATTGAGCTGTTTTGGAGATTTGTAATAACATCCATCCATCCATCCAAAATTTCACATTTATAGTAAGATATTAATAAGATTTATATGAATGTTGCAGGTTTTGGCAAAGAGTTGTTGATTCAAATCAAGGAAGTCGTATACAAATGCTGGAGTATGAGAGACCGGAGTGGACTTTCCATGCTAAAGGATTGTGGTAAGTAATAACTTATAAAAAATGTAATAACATTGTTTATCTAAATGTTGTTTTGTTAATAATCCTAGAACATATTATATAAATATTTATTTCCATTACTTTTAAAGACAAAAGGTTAGTTTTTTAATGAATATTGAAATGTCACAATGTACTTTGATCAAAGACAATCTTACTTCTTACTAATATTGTATATGCGAAATTTTAGATGGACGTCAAAATTTGGCATAGCCGTAGATGAGTCTGAAAGAACACATAGCCTATTCACTTTTTTTTAATTCCACGCGGACGGAGTCGCGGGCGAAAGTTAGTTAAGAATATATTTGAATTTCTTTAACTGTTATGTAGGTACTACCCGGCTGGCAGCGGGCGGCCGTGGGGGACGGTGATCGGATCTGCCAACCTCGGCGAGCGCTCTGTCAAGAGGGATCTTGAGGCACAGGCAGCTATATTTACAACCTCACCACAGTTACAGGTATCTTATTATCTTGTGTCTACTTAAAACATATATCTTTATTATTTTCGAAAAATCGGGCAATTTGTTTAAATTGAGCAAACTTATTGTGAAAATAAACCTTCATTTCTCTTCAAAAATATCTTTTTTGCTTTGCTCTGCTATATAATCTGTGCAAACGGTCCATGATTCATGTACCATCACTACCATCATTGTCAGCCTTTATCTGCCCACTTGTTGTACATATAGGCCTTCCTCAATACTTTTTACAGAATGCGGTCCTCCGCCTACCTCATCCAACGACTTCCCGCCATGGACCACGAATAAGTTTTATTTCTGTTCAATTGTGTAGGAGAGGCTCCACGCGGAGTGTGCGAGTCTGCACGCGCACGCGGCGGAGTGCGGCGCGGCGCTGCGGGCTCGCCGCACTCCGCTCTGGGTGCACGCCACCGTCGGATTGTTTAGGACTTACTTCTAGTGTACATATTAGAAATAAAAATAAAATAAAAAAAACAAGAAATTATCCCACTTCGAATACAGCTATAAATTCAGCTTGTATATGTTGTCTGTTTCTAATTACATTGTAGACCTCAATGGGTAGGAAATTAATGTCCCCGACTGCTTGTTTTTCGAACTATACGGCCTTCGAGTTTAATACCTGAATATTGCATTGAATTTGTTAAAGAACACAAGCTTTTGCAATTAAATACATGGACGTATGAAAGAGGAAGGTCATGTAAGTGTGAAATTCTCTATGACACCTCGATTTGACCAAAATTAAATGTTAAAGAATTACTTTTAGTGTTATTGTACAAAATTTGCTGTGATTTTTTTACTAAGTAATTTGCTGAAGAGTAGATTTGTGTCCATGACTTCAATTAACGAAGGAATATTTTATTTAACATTTGTTTCATTTATTGAATTCATAACTTATGTTTTAAGTAAACGTTTTTTTTTTAAAGTAGACTTGTTATATCCCATAAGTTCTAAGTATCATGTCCAAAAAGTAGTATACAAAATGTTAATTTCTACTTTAATGGGTATCAAATTAAAACAGGTTCACAGTTTTTATGACTATCGATGTTTTTTTTTTACTTTCTTAGTAAGTTAACTTTTGTCCTGTTGAGGTTATTTCAATTAAAAACTAAGTAATTATTAAAAATTTAATTAGTTAAAAATTAAGTATTATTTGTGTGCATGTTTTGTTTTATAGATATGTCTGTGACATCATGTGATATATGATAATTGTTCAATCTTTGTTAAATAAATTATAACATAACTTTTGATTTTTATTTTTACTTATAGTTGACAAAAAGTTTATATCTATAGAAGAGTACAAAAAGTAAAAACAATATTGAGTTTTAAATTATTTTAATGTAATCATTCTTATATTTTTACAATCACATAATTAATTAATTATTTTGATTCACACTTAAAATAAATTTTAAAATAAATTAAATGAAAACACTCTGTAATAATAATTTATACAAAAATTCAGTCGGTTTGTGACGTCATTCAATTACAATAAAAAGTATACAATGAAGTTTACAGTAATAGGAATCAGGCACATTATAATACAATCTATTCACTAATGAGTAGAAGGATATTTCACTAAAACATGGAAATACCTAAAAATAATAATAGGTAATCAACGTCTACCGGATGTGGACGAATTCACTTGACAGTTTAAAATAAACAATACAATAAATAATCGATCGATCCACAAAACAAAACAAAAACTCACTTTTGAGCATAATCTTATTACAAACAGATTAATAATCATTGCAATTGAGCATAACGTATTACTTAATTAATAATACTTTTATTAAAATCAGTGAAGCGCATCTATGATAAAGTTAAAAATGAGCAAAAATCGAATTAAAAACGTTTATCGTTGAATCAACTTCGATCGAATAAGGATGGAAAAGTGTCATTTTCGTTATTTAAGCATGGACGACTTTTTTATTCTAATCTTTGGTGTGCTGGCCGTAACGATGTCGACCTTTGCCCGGACGCAATGTTGAGTACAAAACGTCAGTTTGACGTTTGTGACGCGCTGTCACTGTCAGCAGTGCGCACTGCGCATTGCGCCAGCGCGGCCCGCGCGCGGACATGTCGGTAACGCCTTCAAACCTAACACTACGGACGCAGACTGTTGGTACAAAAATAGTTCACCTATTCAATACAATTAACACTACTTAACAATTAAGTATCGCGAGGAGGCGGCGGGAAATATTAAACTTTGACCTTGCATTCGGAGGTTGTGAGGAATCAATTAAATGATTTTAAAAATACATTTCTCTATAAGTTTAGTATGGGTGAACAGTGTAGGGTAGAGGGCAGTGGAGCCTCCTGCAATCATAACACTACTTATGCGTATCACACTAAGGTAAATTGACTAGGCGTGTTTTGAGTCAGTCACGCTGGCTTCGTGAACTTTTCATTTAGGCTTTGATAACTAGTGAATAATATAAATGATACTAGTAACGGAAATTATGAAATTACAAGTTTTGCCATAAAAGTAGTTTCGAGGGAAATTTGAATTAAAAAAATCACTGGTTCTATATTGGGACTAGTTGAACGAAAAAGTTTTACTAATATCATTCATAATACGCTTAAAATTAAAAACTTAAATAACAGTCTACAAAGCCGTGAATTATAATCTTTGAGAGCCGTCGGTAGCACTGCGCGTATTGTTGGCACGTTTGATCGCTAAATATATGTACACAAATCTTCATCAACGTTATTTTATCGCGAGTGCCAACTTGCTGCCAGTGTGCTTCGAATCAGTTTTTCTTTTAATTAATTTCCTGGTAAATATTATGGTGAGTTGTCTGGCAGCAGGACGCGCGGCCGGTGCTCCGTGCTGCGGACATCTGCGCTGTAGTGCTTTGTGTTATGCAGCGACTTGCTGGAAATAAATATACATTTAATTAAAATTGGAACTTCTCCACTGTTGCTTGCGAATTCGTCCCCATGGAGTTAAAAAAACTGATAAATATAGCCTATCCTACTCAGTGATAACGTAACTTATTATTGATGAAAGAATAAAATTGGCCCAGTAGTTTTTGAGTTTTTTTCAATACACACCGAAATACAAATATTTCCTCTTTACAATATTAGTATAGGAAATAAAAAAAAATAAAGCTAATGTCCAGAAGCGCTGAGAATGGTAAGTACTTACGGATCAGAATCCTGCATTGGGCGGGTCGGGCGGCAGGTAGTGCAGGTCGGGCGCGGGCGCGGCCAGCAGGTTGTGCAGCACGGCGAACAACGTGCAGGCGGCGTAAGCCCCCAGCGCCGCCCACCACAACATCCGCTCCCACAGCCGCTGCTGCGCGTGCTTGAGCACCAGCAAGCCCAGCGTCAGCCCCGCCAGCGCGCCCGCCACGTGCGCCGCGTACGACACCGGCGGCGCCTCCTGCCACACGACAAAATTCACATTACATTACGTACACTAACTTATTAGGCCCTTTAAAAACCTTGATTTAGAGAATATGTGATATCAAAATTTTATGACGTGGGGATGATGATTTATTAGACTTCTTTCAAAATAATTAAATGATTTTTAATTTCCATCTTAATGATTGCTTTTGGACCTTACTAACGGTTATTTGGGCGATATCTCGAGGGTCATTCCTAAATAGTTGGAACGATGCACTCACCTTAGTGTACCTAGCGTGCACGGCGAAGCCGACGTCGCAAGAAGCGACGGCGAGTGCGGCGACGAGGCGCACAGCGCCGTACCGCATCGTGTGGAAGTTGAGGAGGGCGTTGGCGAGGTGTGCCGCCAGCAGCGCGTACACGCCGCCAGACGCGCCCGCCAGGCAGACGTCCGGGTCCAGCACGGAGGCAGCCAGCGAGCCTCCCAGCACCCCCGCGAGATACACCGCGCCACACCGCACACCGCCGTGCACCATCTCCAAGGGCAGACCCACCTGCCGGAACACACCACATTAATACAAATGTTTCACAAACATCTTTTTAAAAAAATTGTAAAAAGGAACAATAGCGTCATTGCACTGAACGGTAAGTGTTCTCAGACGGATGCACACAGCGCGTAGTGCAGCGGGGCAATACGTGAACACTTTAACTGTAACAGTTCAATGTCGCACACAGTACAACGTAGAAGATTTCGATTTCATTTCTACTACTATGACTAGTATATTGAATTTTTACTCTCAGTTTCCACTTTACGTTGATATCCGCGTGTGATCCGTTTGTAATCCGCTAGGTTCGGTATCCGCGTTCCGGTCTAGCGACATAGCGGCGTGTGTCCGCGTATATTTTACTGCTACGTCGATCGTGATTTATCGACGTAAAAAATATATACCATACAAGGTTATCGATAACTAACTGTACAGCGCAATGCATAACAAACACAGTTGCGTGATATATCGGCAGCAATGTACTTTCATATGCATGAGGTTTCCAGAAATATCAATAATTTGAACAATCATGAATATTGCAATAAATATTGCAGTTGAACTAATTGAGACTGTATGATGTTTTTTCATTTGAAGTTTTTTTTTAAAGATTTTGCGTTATTAATAAGGTGAAATTAATTTGATACATTTTGGTATATAAGATCAAAGAATGTTGGTCTACCGTGACGACCTGACGACATGGATGACCTCAGTATCTGCGATCGAGTTAGCTCAGACCACACAACACACCCTTTCACCATACACTCCATTAAAGTAATACGATCTCACTTTTTAGGGTTAAAGGTTCGATTTAAGTTAGAACAAACGTTTACATACCTAACATAAATCTCAAACAAGCAATCTGTTAATCTTCGAAAGTAAGACAAATATACTTTTTATTTATTTTTATTAAATATACAATTGACTACTGACGTCACAGTATTACTGTTATAATTAATAACAGATGATTTTCGCAGACATTTTGTACTAAAGTTCATGCACATTTTTATATCAGAGCCTCATCAAATATAGAAATAACGGACAGAGTTTACACACCCTAATTACGGCTTGAAACAATAAGCATTTGTAGACTTTTCGCAATGGGTAATAAAAAAAATATGCGAACTTATGATTACAAAGTTTGTCTAATGATGGTAAGTAACGTTACATGGTTTTTAAACACGAATGCTATTATAATTCCTTAATACAAGAGAAAAAAAACAAACGCATTTTATCTTATTTAATAAGATCTACAAGCTCAACATTAATATTGTGACTTATTTAAATATTGATAAAAAACGCAAGTGCAATTTTTTGGGTCATATTCACAAAAGTTTTTTTACTTTGACCAGTTCTTATTTATCTGAAAAAAAAACATATTTTTCTTTAGTCATACAGTGAAAACTGTTAAAATAACTCTGTTATTAATGCCGATTATACGTAAACACGAGGCAGTGACAAACCGCAACAGTAAAGCGAAGTCAACAAACGTCAGTAGTCGCGGTAGCCGTCCTGTGATTAACGACCACTTGTACGCCACTTTGTTAATCATTTGTCGAACTTTGAACTTTGCTCAGGTATCAATTTCGATTAATTAGTAAGGTATCAATAACTTTACGTGTAGTTTTACATTGAGTAAGAGCCGTAAAATAATTAGTTTGAATTAATCCGTTAAAAATCATAATTGCTAGTTTTACAGCGATAAGGGAAACGAAGATCAGAATTTCATATAGGGTGAAATGGTGTTGTAATTATTTATAATGAAATTAATACTGTAGCCAAAAGAGAACGTGGGTTTTTCTACAAGAGTAGATATATTTTATTTTAAGGATCTGCATCCGTCAGTAAAGGAATGACGAGTGTTAGTCACACACTGACGAAGTGCGACATAAATATTTCCTTCCGCAGTGTCCGCATTAGCAATAAACCACATCATAAGTGTAGCGGCTACACCAAACTAAAATTAAGAAATACCAGAACAGCAAAGGCGTCCCTACGTCCCTACCCTAAGATGTACCGTGGCATTGTTTGAACAAATATGTATAAATGTACCAGGTGACCATAACATAGAAGAGGTAATGTGTGCTTACCGCTAACTGTACGAGGAGGTTGAAGGCGAGGTGCAGCCAGCCGGCGTGCACCACGCTGTATGTGAGGAAGCGCCACAACTCTCGTCGACGGTCGGGCCGGTACACTAGCGGTGAGTCAACCGGCACAGGGCCCGCAGCCGCCGCCACTCCGCCCGCCCCCCATGCGTACCAGGCGAACACGCCCAGCTAGAACAACGATATACACTCTTAAAATACAGTACTACACAATTCTCTCATATACGGATAAATAATAAAAACTTTTCGATATTCTCATTAAGGCAATATGCTCAAATTTGAGAAAGCGATTCAGAAACGCATTGAACTTACAATGTGGTAATTCGCCTTACATTAAAGTAACGGAAAATATGTGAATACTATACAATACTAAGCGGCACATTCTCTAAGTAATAGAACATAGTTCATTGCATGTTAGTGGTCCCGATGCAAATCTTCGGAGCCTGTCAGTTTCACATGTCTCATATGTGTGTCATGCACATTTCCCTGCGACGTTTTCCTCAACCGTTTATAACACGCAGTAAATTAGCGTTGAAATTTGCAATTAAAATCTTAATTAGAAAGTGTTTATATTAGTAAGGAAATATTATCAAATAAGCCTTTTATTATAGTTAAAATCAATTATTGCAAACTACAGTTCAATATTTCCATCTGTTTTACTTTTCTGCATATATTATTAATTGAAGGGAATTCCGTTGCCATAGTATACGCCATACATAAATGTGGCAAAGTGAATCAACGTATCTGGATGCTCACGAAGTTTGTTGATTCACGTAAAACCGAGTTGTTTGCGCGATGTGAAATCCGCAATTACACTTTTTAATTAACCGAGCCAACTGGAGCGGGGATCGACGGCATTAGGTGCACGTAGAAAGTGATGTTCTTCGCTGTGTAGCATCACAGAGACAATACGAAATGCATAAAAAAGATGTGTGGCTGAACAGTTATCACATTTCTAAGTGGACGGAAATGTGGTTAAAATTTATAAATCAATTTTCTTACAGACGATTTGTTTTACAATGAAAGTGAGCAAATTGTTTATCTATTTACTTTTACAAAGATATTGTTAAGTAACCAGTTTTTGTCGCAGATAATTATATCCAAGGATCCGACTAAAAGGCATTGTTTTAAGCCTTGTGAAACGGTTTTAATGAGAGCTATGATTCTCTACAAGGACAGAAGATTGAAATTAAAACGTTTCCTTTTAACTGGCAAAAAACAACAATTCTGACCAGTAATGGAATAAACCAGTTATTCTGTATCTATGTTTAAGTTTAAAAAAATGTATTTATCGTTTACTAGCTTTCACCCGCGACTCCGTCCGCTCGGAATTAAAAAAAAAACTAAGCCTATGTGTTCTTCCAGACTATCCTCTACATTTATACCAAATTTCATTAAGATCAGTTCAGCAGTTTAGGCTATAAATTCTAACAAATATCCATTCATCTAAACTTTCGCATTTATAATATTAGTTATTTCGCATTTATTAGCCTCCTAAGGCTTAATAATTTCTGAATGCTTATATATATAGGTCTAGGTATATGCTTATAGGTCTAGGGACCTAACATATCTGTAGCAATAGGAACGGGCATGAGAGTTTCCAAAGTAGAATTACTAGGCGTACAGGACCCTAGGCAAGGGCCGGTTTATTCATTAAAAAAATATATAGTTTGTTTACCTCTAGCAGAGTGACGCAGATTATAAAGAGCGGTGGCGGGCAGCACGTGTAGCGCTCTTGGTAGTACTTTCTGTCCCGCTCCTCCGGCAGTACCTCCATCGCCACTAAGTGCACCATCCTTTACAAACAAAAAATATATACATTAAAAACATAATAAAAATCAACTATGACTACATAGACCGAATGATAACGGTCAAACTGTTCAGGTCAAAAGAAGACACAGAACTGATAGAACCATAAGAATTTATGAAATTCTAATAAGAAGTTCTATCCTAAATTTTACAACAACATTTTAATAACCTTGCACATTATAACACATAGAAAAGCCCATTTTATGGTAGTGTAGATCATTGCTTTGTACAGCAAAAGCGGTCAACAAGAGAGCATTTATAACAATGAGATTTTCGTAAGAGTGCGTTGCAAATCGCATTCAATCGACTTACTTTCACGATACACTTGGCTCTTATTGAAGTAATTTCTAAACTATTTCATCGTTACAGCCACACCACATGTCATCGTGACACGATAACCGAACATAAAAAGTATAAGAAATACATAAATTCTATTTGAATCATTGATATTACGAACTAAATCACTTCTAGATTTTGTCGAATTTAAAATATTTATTTGTAATTACATTTTAAATTTTGTTACACGAAAAATTTATATGCATTTAACATGACGAGTAATTTAGAAAATGACGTAAGACGCCATGGCTTACCGGATATTGAGCAATACGTAATAATAAAAACTTTTTATACAAATAGTCAACAAACCTTTTTAGGGTCGAACTGTTTAGTCTAAATAAATACAGTCAACGCCTAGCTCAAAAAGAAATTATGTTTTACAATTTTCGAAATACATAATTTTAATTAATAACAAGTAATTTTTAAGGTACCTGGCAAAAAACGTAGGATCTTCAAGAAGTAAATGGAAGTCGTTTTCGGAGCTGACCTCGCGATCTCTGTGATGCACGGCACATCTATAGCTGCGCGTGCGCTTGCCACTCATCTGGAACAATACAAGAAAAACATTAGATTTTAATGGATCGTAAACAATATATTGATCGTCTTATAAAATATAAATATTTATGTTTCGTTCCGATGACTGATAATGATCAATATACTGAAGTCTTGTTGCTAAACGGATAAATAGGGAAGACATAAACATAAGGAACCAATAAATGATTACTCATAAGGGATATTAATATCCAACAAGATTATCTTATAAGATTCAAACCAACGAACCATATTTTCAGTTACTGTTTTCTGATACCGTTTTCAATAGACACGGTCAAAAGTTATGTCGATTATACACGCTGTCTTTTCTGTCTACGATTCCAATTAAGTCCTTTGTGAAATCGGCAAAACTATTCGGAAACGGTCGTGAAGCAATTTCGTACAAATCACCCATTAATTCAGTTTTAATAATCTTTATAGGAACACAGTCCTCGAATAAGTTTCTAGTTGTCATTTCCTTTAGTAGGTAAGTGTAAACACAGATGTGAAGTGACTTTCTCATGTAGGTAATGCATTAAAAAGATAATGCAATCAACAATGTATCATTAACACGATGACGATTTTCTTTTCGTCAATTTGAAATTCAAATTGTGCACGAAACATTGTAATCACACAGAAACTGTTCCGTAGCGTGACTTTTAGAAAGTCGCGATGATTTCGATTACCATACGATAGGGGGCACTTTATCACGCACTCTTTGTTAACGACTATCGATCAACTTATTTAAGAATATATTGATGGAATTCAGATTTAATACATATTTGGTTTAACATCACCTAAGGCGTTCTAACATTTATACTGGCGAAACAGAAATCGTAGCAGCCACCACTAGACAGTATCAAATGAAACCACTGAAGTTCAGCCTTTGAGTTCTGTTTAAATCCGTCTGGTTGTTTAAATCTATTGTAATCGCTCGATGGTCAGGTAATGCCAATAATACTGGCGATATAGTTTTGCGAGGGTGGATTTACAGCGTCGCGGTTGCTGGCTCGCGTCCAGTCGCCCAACTATCGACCCCGCCGGCAACTGCCCTTGGATATTTGCCTAGACTTTAGCGTTTTAATGTTTATTTGTTCTGTGCCTAATGTGAACATTAATGTTGACTAAAATAAAATTAACAGAACAGTAAAAGACTAGTTGTTACTACGGAATATAAAATGTTGTTAAAAACCTTTAAAACAAGACTGCGTCTCACTGCTGGCGAAGTCTTATCGTAGTGAAAAATAACTATAACTAACCAATAACATTAGGTTTATGAAGCTTATGTATTAATTTTATGGTTAGATGGTGAAGTTTACAGAATAGCTGCTCTTACACCAATGTTTTAGTGAAAATAAAGTAGCTGAAGTCCGCATATGTTTCAAAGTCAAAAGTATTAAGTGCGCGCACAATATTTTTATTATTTATTATTTGTTTTTCAATTTAATCGAATATGTATTGCATAAACTGTAGCGTGCCGGTGATTTAGATTGAAATAAAACTGTGAGATTCTAATCTTTATTACCTACGCTATTAAAATGCGACAAAAATATTAATCCATAATAAGGTACAAGACGCTTAAAAGCGTATAACTTAGCAATGAATATAAACGGCGCTGTTTCTCATAAGAGATAGTGTGTGGACGCGGCGTGGGCGGGAATTGCGGGGAGTCGCCACGAGATGGCACTTCGCGACCGTATTGTCTCCAGAGTCGTTCAACCTGGGTTCCCACGAGACTGCAAAATGCGAAATGCCCAATGCCAAAATCCAAATACAAATAGCCTAGACGCGCCGCAGACGCCGCTGCTAAATCTGTCACGGTAACAAAGTCTGAATCTAATTTAAACAGCGACGTGTGCCTGTGCAGGCGACAACTCGCTGTTCCCTTCTGCGCGTTGCATCCGGATCGGGTTTCTGCACTCTTTAGCAAACCGCATGCGTTCTTGCTCATGACATAGTGTGTATAATCTGTGAATTCCTTTAACTATCTTTAACAATTGTTATCAAAATCCTTTTCTTTTGGAATGACATTGTATCAGTCGAACTATAAGACGCTTTAGTTAAGTTATACTTAAACGAAATATTAAATAATTTTATAAGGGTCCAGAGTGAGCAGATACCATACATGAATGTTTAAATAATTAAAATAAAACTCCATATATCATCGTTTGTACCGCAAAGTTCAAGTATAATGGTGTAGTGGGCGATCATCGGTAAGGTGAAGTGAATTCAAGCTTTCGGTGCGAGGATTCGCAGAGGTCTGTGGGTGCTGGCGTGCCGTGGGCGCGCGCTCGTGGGTGCGCTGACTCACCCGACATCCGACACGTCCGATATCCGGAACCACTAATGCTAGTTTCACACGAGGAGATAACAGTACTGGTTTTACATAGTCTACTGCTCTGCCTTCGTGTGACACAAGCATAACAGACCGAAGCGCCCGCCGCGCCGCAGAACTGCTCGCTACGCCGGCGCACGTCAAACGCGCGCGAGCCTACGCGACGCACGGCACATAATGATCACTTTTATTAATATTCAATACACTCATATCAACAATCCTCGTAATACTAAATTAAGGATGTTCCTAACAATAAAAAGGTTCCGACTGCCGTAAATGAAAACAACGCTAACGTCCGGAAACCCCGTGTCATTATAGGTTATTGGGAACCTAGGGGACGAACTCGTATTCAACCATTATATAATACTACCACCTAGTAGTCGTAGAAGGGAACATCTTTATTAAGGAGGAACTTAAACAGGGAATTTAATTTAACGACTAATCGTTCGAAAATAAACTGTCTTTGTAATGAGTTATCTTTTTACTGAACCATCAGTTTTGGTGCGGCCCCTAAGTTGCATGTCCAGTACGCGCCTCTCTTTTAAACCTCTTTTTTCAGACTTTCCATAAAAACAGTTCTTTTTTGTGGTATACATTTTTGACGTCTTGTATTTTACTTTCTTAAAAAAAAATATTATTCGGTGCATAATCATACATGTAGTTTCAATGGTTCAGGACATTTTATCATACAGTTTTATAAATCATTCAGTGTTTACAAGGAGCAGGATACGGTATTTAGTTTTCACTGAATTAAGTTTATTAATAAATCAATTATATTTTTGGTCGATGAACAAATTGTAGTTAATATAAGTAACTATGCTGAACATTAATGTATGCGTGTCTGATTTATTGTCCGGTGACTTATGAACAACACCTACGCCCGCATAGAATCATTGCCGATTTATGAATGGGAGTATAATTGAATGTCTCGTATGGTTCATTCACTTGTATTATTCAACAGCACCTTATAAATATTTACAGGCGAGTGTGGCCATCGTTGGAGCCGAAAAAGTCGATGCTTTTTTATCTATATCGTTTTGTTTTCTTTATAATTAATCGACTCGTCGGAAACTCGGTACATTACTTTGTCGCCTCTATCGTCACTAAGATCTATTGGTACATTTTTCTCCAGCGGAGTGATGTCTTCATTAGAGCCGGCTTTTATCTAAATCAAGCATATTAATGTTGGATTTAGTGTAACGGCACGTGAGCGCTGGGAGAGTTCCCACGCGCCCACTACGGCACCATTATGTTCTAATCTCAACTCTTTGCATTATTACGATGCCGTGAAAGTAACCAATGTATGCATTTTGCAAGTGGGAAGCGAACGAATTGCGGAATTTGTCTTTATACGCAGAAGAATGGAACGAATGTCGATGAGGAAATCGTTTTAAATTATTTTTCCCCCAACGATTGTAATGGGTATTTCGATGATATAGTAAGAGACGCAAAAATATTAAGCAATAAGGAACACTGAGGTTCCGCATGTCTTGATCTATTTTGACGATTCTCCTACCGATATCGGTTGATCGACTGACTAACGGAGATCCAATCTCGGAATAAAAATTGTCATTGTTTATAATTATTATACCAAAACTATTTACCTACTAAGTTCATAAAGAACGAAACGACGGTAAAAACTTCTCCAAATGAAGTTTGAAAATAGTGCCACTCTATTTCTGCAAGGGAGGAAGTGTTATTTTTGGATCTTAAATTTTGTTTACATTAGGGACCGCTTATTCGGAACGGACTGATTAATATAATAATATAATGCTGTCGAAAATAAACTGCATTCTTGTCCTATTTCTCCAACGCCAAGATTATATTCCCATTTAATTGGATATATATATATATATATAGGATAGGATATTTTTTAAATAGAGTTATGAATACTTCGTAGAGATCTCATGACGAAATCTCTTATATGCATTGTTTATTTTAGAAAATACTAACAATAAAAAGACTATTGCGGTAATAAGCGTTTTATCGAGTCGTGTCAACGGTATTTCTTACGTTTTCATAAAAATAAAACATCTGTGTTAGTTGTTATTTTTATTACTACTCTGGTAAGAGGAGTTGATAACTTTTCTTTTTCATTTTTTTTCTACAGCCTAGTGGTATTTTATACAACTGTTTATATTATTAGTCGTTAAGCAAGAAATGATCATGCAACGTTTTGTTTATTTTATCTTCAATATAAAGCAAGGAATTTTTGTGGTCTTATAATTAAAAAATCTCATTGTGGTCTTAAAATTCTTATAGCGTATGCGGTTTTTGAGTACCAAGTCGATGATTCCGTTTAGATAACCTTCAATATTAGATCTATTGCAACATGGTAGCCATAACTTGCGTAATATCAAATATACATAAATACATTATTATGAATGGTGATGAGCTATACATAATAATAGCTTTATATTCAATTCGACCATGCCATTGCTCGTCGCGACATGTTACTACCTGTTATTTGATTCGCAGATTCTGTTTGCAATTATATTATAACCGACAGAATCGGGCTACTTTATAGATCCTAGGCTAGAATTAGGCAATGATTGACAGTGATACTGATGATGATTATTCATGCTGTAACGAGTGTTTATGTAGGTCTAGGAACTAGACAGAAGATTTCATTAAAAATACTAACGGATAAAGAATTAATGTGTTGCCATGTCATATGTAGGGTTTTAGGTTATCGTTCTACGTGTTGTTATATTTTTAATTACGGCGATTATCCGAACACGATTTCGCGTGTCGGATTGTTCAACTCGGATGTTGGGCGGCTATCCGCAGTCCGCAGCCGCTAGTGCACTGCGATCCATATCAGCCGGTGTCATACCGTGAAGTTACTAGCGGTCGATCCACATAAAAAATAGAGCATAAATCAGGCTGCGGCTTCCCAGGCGATTATACACGCTCGTGATTTCCAACTAAAAGGAATTAGCTACTTGACATCGATACACAATCGATGAGTTTCAAATCGATTTTATGAATGAACGGTTTCGATTTTTTTTGGTAATGCAATGGAACTGTATTTTGCAATTTGATATCGAATAGCATAAAATTAATATAACAATGTTTTACTTTTATAATAGCTTTTAAAATAAACATTGTGGAAATGTAACTTTCCACTTATACCTTGATATGAAATAAAAAAAAAAACTAAGAAAATTAAAATAGTTATGGTATTATAGTTATCTATGTACTACATATCTAATATGATAAATGTTTAAATTATGTTCCTTCTAATAATTTAAAAGAAGGCACGGAAATTGATGTAGACAAGATCTCGCGATTATGCTTTAAACCTACATATTCCATAGGTATAATTAAGTTCTACAGTTTACAGTAGGTATAAACTTAAATGTATAAATGGTAGCTGGTAGCCCAAATTTTGTAATAATAATAAAATATTTTTTTTAGTCAATTTGAGTGAGGTTCGCACCGTTATAGATTTATTTGACAAAATAAATAATCAATAAAACATTTTTAAAAATTCGCTGAGCAAGAATATAAAACTGAAAATTATTTTAAATTATTAAAAATCAAAGTGGATACGAAATTTAACCATTAAAATTTGATGAAATTTTATAAAATATTTTGAAATACATTTAAACAAAAATTATTAACAACATTTGATTGTCAATAATACGGATAAAAAAATACTATTTTTCGTTACGAACTGATGACAACTATACAGCGTATTAAATAATAATATTGAGTCAAAACTGACACTTACCCATCGTTTCTAAAAGTTTTCGAAATGTCACTGGATATTTTCAATTGTTTTTTGCAGTACTAACGAACACTTAATTCACTAATATTAGTTCGAGGTAGTTTATAATTTGTTATAATACTTATTTATAAATTTAACAATACGGTTAATATTACGCGACCGTATCTTATGGTGACGTTCAAGCGGAGCGACATGCGCATACCACGACCGCTTCTGCCAGACTGACGTTTAGCGCCGTGCGTTTGTGACTCCTTTAGTTTTCGTCGGGTCGAACGCTAGACCATTTTTTATGATTCAGAAGTGGTGGATAAATAATGTTGTTTTTTTGAGGAGTGTTCCGTTTCCGAAGTTGTGTCAATTGTTTTTATTCAATCAATAATTGTCAAAGTTCATATGTTTCTATAACTCTCACAGTAATACTAATTTTGACTACCAAATGGAACTTTAATATTTTTAATGTTAAATTAATTGGACCACTGAGGTATTTTTAAAACGTCTATAGATAT
>LD688945.1:2994863-3020813 GCA_003118335.3 Papilio memnon
ATGGGCCGATAGATGTAATAATAAATTAGTGATTACTGTTACACATATGGTAGCTTTTATTAGGCAATAAGTGTGTTACGTTCGTAGCGCTTACGTCGTTTATTTCGGCACACAAACCGGCCTTCCAAAACTAATTTAAATTGGAATGTGATATACGCGCGGGCGTCGAGTGCCCGAGGGCATGCTCAGGTGCTTTTAATCACCTAACCCTCAGCTAACTGCTGTTAAACCATTGCCGCGGCGGCAGGCTGGGCAATAGCGTCTCTCTCAGCTGCCACAAAGAACGCTGACCTTAAACCCATAGAATATCCCTACCCCAATTACGTATTACCTTCACGTTATACATTTCACGTGTTAAATTCGTAAAGATCTCGAGAAATAACGCTAAATACCGTTCTCTCTCAATTGTATTGTCTGTTCGAAAATTCCCACGAGTGTCTTAATTTATCTGCATAATAAAAGAGGTCTATTAGTCAATCTTAATACAACGTTAAGTTTATGGGAATGTGTAAAATATACAATTGAATTTCTTACTCAATCATTATGTTGAATGATTGTTTACCTTTCTAAGTCTTAATCTTTTCTAAGTTCATAAGGATCTTACAAAACACGGTGTGTTAGTATTTCCAATAAGGTGCTTTTGTCACGCTACAAAAAACGTGAAGTAATTTGTTTTAATTTTGCGTAAAATCTCGCCTATACAAAGTATGGTCGACGTGACCGTCGATTATTCGCCGGATCGTTTGGTCGCGAATCGATTGGCGCGTCGTCCGTGTCGACACCGAGGTGTCACGGTGCTCTGTGCACAGTTCTCACGCGCCGGCGCCGGCTAGTTCCGTTCTCTATATACACTCTGGTTTAAAAATTGATTGAGTAAGAAATTCATACAAAATACTAGAGTGTGACCAGGAATAAGCTAAGCCAAGGTTAATTCAAGAAACTCCAAAACACTCCCAAAATAATATAATGGTAGTAGGAAATCATACTTCTTAAAATATTATAAATGCGAAAGTTTAGATGGATGGATGGATATTTGTTAGAGTGTGTAGCCTAAACTGCTGAACGGATCTCGATGAAATTTCGTATAGATGTAGAACATAGTCTGAAAGAACACATAGGCTCACACTCACTTTTGTTTTTTTCAATTTCACTTGGACGAAGTCGCGTGCGAAAGCTAGTTTAAGAATACAGTCTTCATCGTCAAAAAGTCTTAGTATTAACTATATTGTCAGTTAATAATGTTTACTAAACCCTCAGCATAGCTGACGCGGTCATGGTCTGGGGGTTCTCACGGCGGCGCCGCGCCGTCAGCTACTTTTCACCGACTCTGCGGTTTTCCTCGCCAGCCAACGACACCGAGTAACCGTGATCGATTGTATTGCTTTTTTATGCTGTTTGAGATATTTTTAGCACTATTTACAGCATTGTTTATGTTTTTTTTTGTACTTTTTTCTTAATTTTACCGTTGGCTAGCTGGTATCTGAACTTGGCTTTTTAAAATACAAACACACATAACCCCTATTTTTCTTCAAGTAGATATCTGTATTTTCAATTTCTAAGGCCCACAATTTTTTGATAAAATGGAAAAGTAGCAATTAATTTGTTAAAACTTTTGTGAGACATTATCCAAATCGGTCTAATCGGTGCCGACGCCGGAAGATCGTAAGTTAAGCTGTCATTAATTCGATTTTAAAAAATTAGCAGTTGTTTTTGCTATGAATAAAAAAATAAGTATACTCCATATAAAGATATGGCTCCCTAAAAATGCTTATCCTACAAAGGAGTCAGCAAATGCGACGGGTATAATTGTCTCGTAAACATTTTCGCGTCTATCCCATTCCCTACTTTTCGTCCGCTGTTAATGGTCACGATAAAATGAATTTACGGCAATCGTTCACAATAACTAAAATGTCCGTCGCGACTTGTAGACATATCCTTTTTAGGGTATTTACTACAATTTCTTAAGTGAAAAAATAAAGGATAATTTGGACGCATGTCAATGATTCCGTTGATGTCTTTTCAATCAAGACTTTTTATTTTTTTATTTTTACACCCGGCTTTGTCACGAAGCGACGATAATGCCCCATAAGTCTAAATCTACCAAAACTCAGTTCTCTAACTACATTCTTGAGCAGATGTCGGCCCACTTATACACCATCCCGGCTTCGTCCGTAGACGGGTAAGCCAGGATAGTGTTCAAGTGACCGACATTACATCCAAATCAAGATTTTTAAATTGTTTTATTTGCAGTGAACGACAAAATTACTTGGTAAGCTTTTTGTTTTTTTGACGTAGTTGTATCCTCATTTGGTTTATTCAATCTTAGAGGTCAAATAATTTAAGCAGAATCCTAATTTGATGTTACGAAAATTTGAATTTAATGAACAGGATCATTCAAATTACTTGACCTTTGTTAATACAAAAAATGGATCTAGACAATATAAAAAAATAAATTCACATTTGAGGGAAAAAACAAAATTATCAAAATTGGACTGTTTTGTTCATGATGATGGATTTTACCGTTTAGCTATATTTAGTTTGGAGGAAATGACTGTTTTTGGTGATATTGGTTTTTAATGTTACTTCTTAACGTGAGTTTTAAGGAATCGGATTAAAAAGAAATATAAATCGTATGTGAAAATCATATGTGAACAATATTTAGTTTTACAAATATTGTCCAT
Organism: Papilio memnon; assembly: GCA_003118335.3. NCBI lineage: Eukaryota > Metazoa > Arthropoda > Insecta > Lepidoptera > Papilionidae > Papilio > Papilio memnon. Next base: position 2,997,545 of record LD688945.1, read on the forward strand.
GATACTGAAGAACTAGTAATCGATTCACATCACGTAATCTGTCTTTATGCGACGTCGTCATTATGGGGTCAAATCGGATTCGGGTCAGTCGAATTATACTCCCCCACGCCAAATCAGCAAACGTTTGTTTGCCTTATGTGTTGCAATGACAATCTTATGTAGTTGATTGTGCTTGTTTCTGCAGTTTCTTATAAATTATCAACTCTTTTACCATTTGGCAACCAATGTGAAACACTTTATACTTGCAAAAACACATACGTAAGTAACTATAATACTATACGCAGTTTTTCAGCATCAAAAGTCGACATCATTCAGATATCAAATGCAAGTGAAGCAAATTCCTTAATTGATGTAATCCAGTTTCCACTACACAGAACTGAATTTGGATTTAAAACATTTTTTAATAGAGCTTAATCTGTGTCTACATATAATAAAATTTATTGAGTTTCATATTTATATTGCTTTTATAAGTTAACATAAAGATGGCGTGCGTGTCGCAGTCGAATGAGGCATGAGGCAGGCACCTGTGAGACCAGTCCGATGGTAAAAACCCGTCGACTTAAACATTAACCAGACTTAAATTCTACAACCACGCAACGAAATCTATATGAAAACATTTTACATTTAAAATTCGAAAGATTAATACCAAAAGCTCGATTTTGACTTGAAAACTAACTACGTAGTTACAAATGTTGAAGGTGCTGACTAGCAAAAAAGGAACACGACTTCGATATGAGGCTGTGTAACATAATTGAGTTTAGTAGAGAGTGAAGTTATCCACATTTTATTTGTGTGTACTGCAGAGGATGTTCGAAGGCCAAGCTATGCAAGTCAAAGATTAAGAAGTAAACGGGCAAGCTTATAGAAGAAATTGTTGGCAGAAGTGCTCAAAGTGAATTAAAATAATGACATCACGGAAACAAAGCTAAACATTTCCTTATTGTATTCAAAACATTGAATGTTGTATAATCGATAAGAATCGAGACGATCGAGTTTGTTAGTATTAGTTATCGATTATCGATATAATCGATTGTATCTCTGTATGGAACATCGATACGGCGTCATCGCGAGGCGCAGAGCGGCAGGTGTGCGCGCACCTGTGCCCGATTGTTGCATTCCAAAAGGGATGTTACCAGTGTCGAACGCGTATTTGTGATCTTTTTCAGTATTGTCCGCCAATTATCATTGTTGATGTTTTTAATTAATACTTTAATTCGCTTTTTTAATTTAATCGTTTTATTAGTAAAGGCGGAATTCCATGTTAATATAGACTTGATCGGTTGAATGATCTCTATGTTATTGAAAAAACAATAGTGAAAAACAGTTTCCCTTACTTCATCTTCATTATTCCTTGCTTGGCGTATTCCTTGTTTATGAACACAAATAATGACAAATGTGTAATTATTATTATTTCCCACTAAAATAGGATAATCCGAAAATGAATGTTTTGAAATAACATAGGTTTAACGTTTGTAATAAAAAAATCTTTTGATCGAACAAACGGCATCTAATTTCATGAACAAAGAAATAAATCGATTGATGTATCATATCGTCATACGTTAAATTTATTTTCCGCACAAAGCGGTCGCGTTTGAGATTATCTGTGTATACAACACAACGTTCATAATTCTACATTAACGACATCCTGCTTTTCAACTGGAGTGTACTTAGAGCCGCAGTACCAATTAAATCATCAAGTATTTTACTAGACGCATTTAAACGTTTTGGTTAATGCGAGGGCCAATAGTCGCTTTAAAAATGTGTAAAGACGCCGACGATGATACAGTCTGTATTTACACTTTCCTAGATATCACCCGCGACTCAGCCTGCGTGTATAAAAAAATAATTAAATAGCCTATGTGTACTTCTAGACTATCCTTTACATCTATGCCAAATTTTATCAAGATCCGTACAACCATCCTTCAATCTAAACCTTCGCATTTATAATATTAATAAGATTATTTATCCACGTCTACCTAATTCATTAAATCAACCCTAATCTCTTGTGAAATCGTCCGCTTCGGTTCGGAAACTGTAACTATTTACGCGGCTTCGTCTTGCAACGGCAACATTGTACCATATACTGTTACATTTAATATGCCGATGTATTGCGAAGCTTATTAAAATTCATAAAATTTTATTGGAATTAACGTTATAATTGCGTCGATACTATCCATAACAACATAATTACTTGCAGGGATATCGTCTAGAGAAACCGTTGAGCGTGCCCGCTGCCCACTACTAGCTGCCCGCTGTTCGCAGCGGTGTTTTTATTAGCAACATTAATGTTCCGCAATCTGTGTAAAACTCATTATACGCTGCTCTACAACGTTCTTACTGCAGAATGTAAGACATCAACATCTGTTCATATTAAGCTAACATTTGATACTTTTAACGTAAGATGCAATGATTTCCTCTTGTTAGTTAATTATTCTTTGACGTCTATGTTATTTATTTTTACTGTACTACCTATATTTTAGGTCTAGTAAAGTTACTACAGGTAAAAACTTCGTGTAACTCAGGCCTCTACAGTTCGATAAAAGTTCTAAAGCTCTCTAAAAATGCTTCTGGTAGCTTTAGGGATGCGTAAAGTTGTAACGATTTATTTGTCATTTCTGAATATTTATTAACTTTTAATAACAAAAACAAAAGAAGACATCAAGAGCTTAACTTGATTGTTTTAAGTTTGTTTAGTTAAAGCTCGTTATCAGGCAAAGGTATTCCCCAGTGCGGGTGGGGGGATGTTGTAAGTGGTTCGACTAGGAAGGCAGTGGCAGGCGCGCGCGGCCGGGCGAGGCTGTTTGAGGTTCCCAGGCGATAGCCGCTATCTCTCGCAAACACCTCCTTGTTTGAGACACAGCCGACATCATTCCATCAAAACTAAAACAACCACTAAAACTTACTTATCAGAAACAGAATAGAGTTGAAAATTGCACATGACTTGCGCATTTTTATGTTTGCAGATGCAGATATCACAAACTAAGGTATCTCTAGAGCGACACGCGACGCCAACTTATCTATAGAAATTTTTCAAGTGAAGTCGCGCGTCACTCACTGTTTGAATATCGACAAGTGTCACTGTTATAAGACTTATATGGCAAATGTTACGTCATAACAAATATACATTTAATTTATAGCATTCTAGGTTACTTTTAGGTTCGATAATAAACATGATTTAATGAAGGCAGGAATGAAGGTGGGAAGGATGGTTAGTGAGATTAGCAACGTAGAACACGGGGTAAACAGAAGTGAATCGTATTAAAACCGCGTAGAGCGTGATGTATTGGCTTAAACTGTCCGTAAACGCGATGTAAACATGGCCACTACCTTTTAAAGTAGTACCTGGTTACAAAATTAAGTAGACAATAGCAAGTTGCACCTGCGCCCTTATGCATTCCTGTGCATTCACACAAGGCCGGGCAATAGGGCCGCTACATTCCTGTGCACATTCGCAAGGCCGAGCAATAGGTCACAAGGCCGGGCCGCTAGACGCACGCGCCGGGACCAAGGACCTTAAGTTCACCTGCCGTTTCACAACTACCTTCTAAAGTACAAACTTGTTTCTGTCTCTACAATAACAATTCTTAAGCGATTTCACATATTGATAGTATAATTTCTACGTTATGCGAGATTAATTTAATAATAAGAAAGGGCTTTTACGCGTTTTAAATCGTCCGGAGCAGACAATGTGATTTCTATCTCTTTCTCACTCATATTACTTAAGCTGAAATGTAAATGTATTATTATACTCACATTGTACAAAACAAGACTTTGCTTTAGTTTAAATATCATATACTAACATTTGTATAGACATCAGTCTAGTCGAGAGTTAAATAAAACATTGAAAGTGTACATGAATTGCGAGTTTGTTATAGCCGACAGTTATTTGTAAAAGGTTTCCTGTCCATAAACTGCTGAAACGACAGAATTAGTGCAGACAATTCGAAACGCCAGCCCCCGCCGCTGCGAATCCTTTCGGATGAGCGCTTAGTAACTATAACATATTAATAGTAATAATACAGTCATTGGAAATAGTCAATTAAAGAAGAGAACGATGAAAAATAACTAAGTGTGGGAGAGATGTACACAAAATGTGATTTTATATAGCAAAAGTAAACTTAAACATCTATATCATACAGAAATGTATTAAAAATCATGTATCTACATTTCTACACATCTGAGTCACTAGAATATTGTACGTGTTTAATTTATTTATAACCTTTTATTCCCTGTTATATCGTGGAAAGTTTTTAGGAATCGCTGACGCTAGTCTTGTTAGTATGCGCGCTACCTTAGTGCGCTCTCTCAGCGTCTAAATCGGGCGACATCCGCGTCGTCGCCGTCGCATTTCTGTATCCAAATGTTCTCTTTGCTCTTTCTTTCAATACACCGCTTCTTACTTTTTGTTACAAATGTTAATGCAAATTTTAGAATCCATGGCCGGTTTCCCAGGTACGTTCAACCATTCGTTAGGGTTATTGATTCGATGACAAAATTACAACATAGTTATAAATGATGAAAAATAAGGAAAAACAATAACAAGCACAAAACGAACAAGTACAAAATTTAAAACTCTTGTACTAAGAAAGCTCTTGAAAAAGAAAAGCATTAAACCACAAACGCGCCTTTACATATAGCTATGTATTCGAAAGCTCTTGATGTAATACGTGTTTCATTGACATTGTTTCAAAGCGTCCGAGTGTAGGCCAGGGACAGTGACATTACAAGCGGCCGCCGCTGAACTAAAATAACCTGCACCTCGCTGACTGAATCCTAATTACAAATGAATCAATACTCGCGTAAACTGTAGACATTGTGGCGCTACTGTGTGCATTGAACGCTATCATTTTTTTTATTACACTCCAGTTCTAAATTATAGAAAGCAAGTAAAACGTTAATTAATAATTTTTCACCAAGTTTATTAGGTACTAGCTGTTGCCTTGCGGCTTCATCCGCAAGAAATTATAAAAACTTTATTTTATTGTTTATATTTTTGTTAAATTATCAATTGCAAATGTCAAAATGACATAACATTATGACAAACCATGGTAATCTTGCTTCCTTGATGTTGGCAGCAACTTATGATCTCTTTTCCGCATTAGGGTTTTTATCCAAAATATTTACTCCCTAAGTTTAAAGGCGTGAAAATATATATCCTAAAGCATGACGTAAGTGGAGGGATTTTTATTAAAAAAAGAATTATTCAAAAATATGCTGTGATTGCTGACATCTTAGGCAAAAAAGAAGTGTGTGTTTACACTTTATTATATTAGTATAGATTAAATGTTAAATGGTCTGGTGGTAACAAGAAAGTGATTTAGAAATAGAATAACAATTCCTTTAAATTTGTTCAATATTTAAAGGAAATAACCAACTAATTTCCATTTCGGACTTTGTTAATTAAAAATGAAGAGAGCATAAAATGTCATCTTAAAATTTCCCATATCTTATCTAATTAACGTAAATAATTGTCTGTATGATTTGAACTTTAATCCATTGCAGTGCACGAAATTGCAATTCACCGTGAATAACTCACGAATGAAATATTCACTGCTTGACATTATTCCCGGTAAGGCTAAAATACGGGAATGTGGGGTCAGGCGGGGGTTACGTTGCCGAAAGTAGCTGTGAGCGATCAAAGTGAGCGATGTAAAGCGATTACAAGTAGCGTGCGTAGCGTGATTGCCAGACCCCTTGCTACTGCTAAATTAAACCCAATTTTGTGCAGTACCGAATGTTAGTGATATAATTATGATTTTGATGTAAAATACAACAACTGAAAACCAAACCATCGTATAACTTATGATTGATGCATTCAGGTGACTTGTACAGACGCTTAGAGAAGTAATCTGTTTAAAATACCTGAAGTAGGAATCCAAGCTATTGAGGTTTATAAATTCAATTATTGTAAATTTAAAGACATTAGAAATATACATTATTTGAATGTCAATCACTCGAGAGATTTGTCTTGTAGTTAACTCAAAGAAAGAAAGTACAATAAAGAGTTCATTTTATTAGCAAAGTATTATTTCTTGTCACAATATCTACTTTTAAAACAATACCATCATTTTTCATTTTGATCATCACGATAAAGTTTATAGAGTTTACAAATTGCGATTCGAGTGTCCCTAAGAAGATTTATAGCGCGAGTGACACATTTATAGTGTGGACATAATGATCGTGTGATATCCAATATAAACACGGACGATAAACATCAATATTCTCTACGGAAGAGCGCGCTTAGCAACGACCAACGACAGTCCAAGTGGGTCAAGCGGCGACAAATAACAATTAATTTTTATTTTTCAGTTTTAGACTTAAAAACTATGTTGTTGTTAAGCCATCAATATCGATTGGTGGACTTAAATTTCAATGTCATTTCGATTTTCCTATCTTAAGTCACTTAATACAGTTATTTTTTTTTTTCAAAATATTTGAGAAACTCAGAATACAGTCAGCGTTCATTATTTCAACCAAGAATTTACATCCTCAAACCCAGTAGTAGTAGAGCGTCGATTCAAGGGAAATTGAATTCTTCGTAATTCTTGCAATAATTTTGCTACCATTACAAAATGGTATTATTAAAGTGTTTCACATTTGTAACATGAATGCAGTCCGTAAAGACGAGCTCGATTCCCAGGCCGCCTACGCAGTAAATGCATAATTATTGTACGATTGCGGCACTCCAATCTAGCATTGTTCGATGTAATGTCTCTTCTAAATCAGACCTCTGTGCATCATCGTATGCGTCCTATTGTCATGTTATTTCACACGCGCTTACTAAAATGATCCCACGGATATGCCCGCATTTGTCCAACTGCGTAAGGAAATTTCTTCAGTCTATATACAATTGTTGGACAAGAGGAAAACAACATGTAGACACATGACGTCCTTTTAACAATGTATCCTATCACGTCATACTTTTTAGTCTAATCTGATGGATAACCCGAGTACTGACTGTTAACCGAAACGAAGCAGTGATTGATAGCTATTCCATTCAAGGTGTAGTAAATAAATATGGTATTTAATAAAACTAAATGTGAATTCTTCCCATGTACTTTTCACAAAATTAAATATGTTATTAAAGCTTACATATTTATGCGCATGCATTGTATGGTTCCTTAACACTATCAATGTGGCATAGTTATGCTTAGAAAGCGTAACAAATGCTGCCTAATTGCTTCCATAGGCGACGTAATTGTGGGCTCAGTAAAATACTTTTCATGTTCAATCACTGCATTTCCGCCGTCTTTACGTTGTAAAATTTTATGTAAATAACTAATATTAAAAATCATAGGTATAGATTTAGTTTTTACACAATTTTTCCTGGATTTGTTAGCTTTGCATGATATCGAGGAGCTCGAAGCCTACCCTGTATTAATAACTAGAATATATTCAAACACGCAGGTCCAGTGCGTATCGATTGACTTCACACACATCTTCGAATTTCGTTGGCAATATGTGCAGATTACACTTTATCCTTCTCCGTTGTAAAATTGGAAATCGGCGCATAATTTTACTTACATTTTCTTCAATTGCACGTACGATGAAATGAATGAATGAATTCTTGGACCGAAATTATGAAGTAAAAAGGCGTCCATCTTGGTGGCGACAGCGGCAGCGTGTTGCGTTTCTTGCGTGACTGCGCGCACGCGTCTTCTTCTCCGGTCCCGTGTGGCGGGATACCACGGGACGTAAGGATGCGACAGGGCGCGGGAGACGCGCGAGCGACGCGCGGGACGCGGCGGCTGCGGGCAGGTGCTCAATGTGCATTGACATTCAACACGCACACAACTTACCACTTTTTCACGTTTCCTGTCCGAATGGACGCCATATAGATGCCTGAGATGAACACTGCGTTATGCGCGATAAAAAATAACTCATGCAGCTGCAACTCTTAAAGATCAAGTCTAGAATTTGTAGAATGTAAAGACATATCCGACCACTTTGTAAGGGAAACGTTGAAATTTTCTTCAATTCAGGAAAGTATATTTGGAATATAAAAGGTAATTACTTTTGAATAATTTAATATGACGTACTTAGTATTACTTCTTAATGCTTCAATTCTCAGTTAATGTATTTCTTTGTAACGTATTATAAATGTGTAAAAAAAATTATGTAATTGTTGTAATATTAAAAATAATTACACATTGTATGTTAACTACATATTTGGCCTACAATAATAGTGTTTTTGGTGATAGGTAATATGGCTTGTTACTATTAAAGTAAGGCAATGTAAACATTTTTGTTGTCTTGTTTCACGATTTTGCAGGAAAAAAATTGTTGTCGATTTCCACCTGATTTCCACGCGGTTTTTATAACTGAAAGCAGCATTCTCTATTGGCTATGTTTAACTCAAAAGACTATTTTGAGTATAACTGCCGTTGCTATAAATTGAGACATTGTTTTAGAGCAGGAAGATTCATTTGCTCTTTCATTTGGAAAATTCTTTTCATATGAACCAATCAAAAACAAAACCTTACGCAATTCATTTTTATTGATTTAAGGTGACGGTTTAAGGTCGTTGAACTTGGAACTTACGAAGGCGTCTGCCGGTTGTCAATAAAATGTGAGCATGATTTAGAAAGACATTAAAATAAAAGCATTTATCATTGCGTTCTGGCGCGTTGTCCGCGAATCGCGATTGTTCTGTTAAACAAATGATGTCAAAAAACGGTACGCCACTAGAAACGTGATATAATGGCATTGCGGTATTGTGATGCAGACGTTTTGTGTTTACTTTCTTTAGTAAGAGAACTCCCACGATTTCCTTTATCGGAAGCTTTCTCTGTCAGATAACACCTTATTGACTATAATGGTTTGTTTACAAAGAAAGTTTCGGTTCTGTAACGGTATTTCTTAAAGTTACATGCAAAATTGTTTGCATATATTAAATTATTAAAATTAAAACGATGTACATTTTTGTTTTGCATTTTGGGTACCACCGTATAGCTAAGGTCTAGTACAATTTACGAGTTAAACCCAGATAATACTAAGCTAGAAACATGGTTGTTTTCTATTAATTGCAAGACAAGACGATGTTTTGTACAATAAATTGCATATTTCCGTCATGACACCCGTATGAGTTTAGTCTTATCCGGGATATTTATGTGACCACCATAGTCATTATTAAAATGTCTGTCTATCTTTAACAAGTATTTGTTTAAAAAGGAAACAGATAAGTAATTAGAGAGACTTTTATTGCTGTTTTAAAAAAAGGAATAAAAAAACTTTTTGCGTAGCAATAATTTTAATTCGTCCTACAACCTTGTTATTCAGTACAAACGCGTATATAATATACTCTGAAATACTCTAAAAACCTTCCATTTTTACTATTGATTAACTGTTGTCATAACATCAAGTACCATTAAACGTTAAGTTTCTTTTCTATACAAAATAGTTCGTTCATTTGTTAAGTTAGTAACATACACAAAGTTGTAAAATAAATAACAGCTATAAAAGCAAGGGGACCGAAGTAAAATATTAAGCCAGTATTATTATGAAAATAATATAAGGCTTTGACGTTTGCTTATCGTGTCTTGGATAAGCGGTACAGAACGTTGACCGCCCTGGCCGCGCACCCTAATGATATTTTCACAGGAATGTAGAGCAGTAGACAATCCAGTACTGTAATTTAAACGCACATTTACTGTGAAAATACTGTTCTGTTCCGGATTAGTGCGTTTACGTTATAGCAGTACTGTTCTCTACTACTATTCTGCCTCCACTACCCTCGTGTGAAAGTAATAAACTAGCCGCCCTAGCCACCCGCCCCGCTGTCCACGTCTCGAAAATATGGGCCGCCGAATAGCACTCGTTTCAGAACATGCAAACAGTTATTTGAGGTTATACGTTTAACATTACATTAGGCATTTTATTTTCGTTGCGGAAATATTGATTTTTCTCCAGTCTGGTCGGCAGAACGGGTTATAATTATGCGTGAAATGTTCCACGTGTAATTCACATTCACAAACCTAAAAACTGTGATAATTTTGTAACGTTTAACAAAATAACCTTAAATAGTTAAATATGATTTTTTAAATGTTTAATTACTGTTTATCAAATTTTGACAGAAATATTACTTTAGATCATTATTACCATACGTAAACCAACAAATTCAAAGCGTGCGTAGTTCCCGCATGTCGGTAACTTACAGTGCGCCGTTGAGTATCGAATTGCAATAAATTTGGTAGGGGAAGGAAATCTAGGGGAAGACTACAAACGCCTTCCGTCGTTGACGGGCTTCTTTATGGATCGGTCGGGTCACGTGTTTTAAATATATTCCTAGACCCGCCGCCGCCGTCGGCCGCGCCACCGTCTCGCCAAGTCATTTTTGTTAATGGCCCTCGTAAGTCTCGCCAAGAAAGCCCAGTACACTATGCGTGTAACTTTATTAACATATCAAGTTTATACATATCTAAGTTATACATAGCATTTTTGCAAAAAATGTTAGTCGTGTTGTCTGTATATTCAAGCGTATTTGAAATATACATTTGAATATGCGTTACACTTTTTCATGTTTCTTTAATATTATATTTAAAGGGATAGGAAAAGCATTTAACAAAAACAGTTCTAGTTAGACGTTTACCCGAATTTTGATTGAGATTTTGTACCAACTTAACAGATCCCAAACGTAAGTACAAAACAAGTTACATATATTTTAAAGAACAAATACATTTTGTGTTCATTAGTCACTATTGATATTTATAAATCAGCAAAGTATGCAGACGCCATAAAGGAATGCATAACTTTTGCGAGGAGCTTCAAACATTTCAAGCAAAACCCTTTTCTTATTCATACGATGTCAATAATTTGATATCAAGATCTCTTAGATTCATTGCTGATAATTATACATTTTAATAATCTGTTTGATCGTTTGTTTGGCGGCGAGCTTATTAATATGATTTATTATTGAAAAACTACCTACTTAAATGGTAATTTTTGTTATGATGACATGTTAAATATGTATCCCAAATTCATTAACAGAGATTTAGATCTTTAGGAACGATATCATAATAGGTTTTTATTGCAAATAGCCGTTTTAACTTAGTCGACAGATACCTTGCTTCTTTGTTGCACAAGATGTCATGTTTTGTTTTTTATAAGATGAATCAAATTTTAACATTTTTTATTATTCATCATCATCTCCCCGTCCTTATAAGGATAAGCTTATAGGGAGAAGGCTCCCGTAGTTGCGGCCCACCAAGTTTTTGTCCTCCAGGTTAATCTATTTTCCGTAATCTCAGTCCTCATTCCCTTCTTGATCACGCCACCTTTCACGCTTTCTATCAATCTAATGTTAAGCCTATCTCTACCGGTGCCCCTCCACACTTATAGAATATTTTATTATTGTTTTACCAAATTGTTCGCTCCCCTATACCTTTGCAATACGGTCCGCATGACATAATCCAGTCCTTACTATTTACGACTGCCGCGTCATGGGGTTTCACTGCGACCGATCATTCTGCTTGATGAAATCTCTCTTGTTCAGCAGAAAACGATGTAAGTGCTTTTTTATTTGTTTGGTATGCTTTGAAATTATTACACATTATGTATTTGGTGTCAGAGTAATGTATATGAACTGTTTAATTTAATTTTGATATACACAAAATGATAGCAGCAATTAGATATAAACATTGGACTTAAATAACTTATAGATTATCATATTTAACAAATATTTAAGCAACTAAATGTCGTTCGTACTAATTTTTATGATGTCCTTATAGATTGTCCCAAGGGAGGAAGACATCTGAACAAAGATTACTATAGTATACATAAAAATGGATGCATTGGAAGTTGCAACTATCACACGTGGTCGATACACATTGCTAAATCACGGTCGAGCGGCCGAACACCTTGTCCCATCCAAATTGGCAGTAGCACATGTCTTAGAAAAAAATACATTAACACCCGGCTAATGCCCCAGATTGATTCCACCCCTTATTGTTACACGTTAAGAGCTTTTACATGTGCGTTGTGGATTACTTAAATTATTTTTGCATCGCACTAGATATAGCATAAGATAAAACTTTCGAAAAAACGATCGCGTTCCAAGTTCCGTTTTCAATTTTTTACTTAGTACTACAAGCCACCCATTTCCCGGTTAACCGATGTTTGATCATTCCCGTTTAATTATTATTAGACTACTAGCTGTAGCTCGCGACTTCGTTTGCGAGAAATTAGAAAAAAACAAAAAAATATAAGCATATGTTACTCATTAATAACGTAGCTTTTAACGATGAAAGAATTTTTGAAATCGGACCGGTAGTTTTTCAGTTATTTCAATACATAGAAAATCCAGAAATACATCTTTCCTTTTTAAAATATTAGTATACTCGTAGATATAGATTACTCGCGTTAAGTAATAAGTTAGTCAATTTCAACCTACTTATTAAATTTAAACTAAAGATAAATTCAATAGTAATCTATTACATATCTTTATATATTTGGAATCGATTTAACAGCAAATTGGATAGTGTTGAAGCATTAATACAGTATTTTTAGTAGAGCATGTCAATAGCAATATGTCTACACAGCCACCTTGTCGACCTTGCGACAGATGTTATCGTGCACCAAATACAAAATGCATTGATTGATTTGCTGCCTGCGCTATTACAACCATTTATTGCAATTTTATGATGAATTATGTAACATTTTCGGTATTTAGACTACTTCAATTTAATAATATTAAACGATTCTTTTTAATTTCAATACTGATGTGAAATTTAAAAGCCTTTAAAAGATATTTTAAATTTTAACTTCGAATAAAAGTGTGTCAAATACGCACTAACGAAAAAAAGTATAACAGAAGTGGTTTATTCATATTCACATGACAATTATGAATGTCTCTTGAAATTTTGTATAAATGTGATGTAATAAGGTTATCCAAATATCCATCTTGTTTACAATAAGCGTACTAGATTTACAAACCGGATAAGCAATAACAAAAACATGCAACAAACATAAAGGCGTCAACAGGAGACCATAGATAAAATCATAAACACTCGATTAGATAGCTCTATCGAATTACGTATTCGAAAATCGAATGTAAAACGGATAAGTGGATATAGATAAGAGAGTTCGCTTGGGCTTTATTGTATAGGTATCAAGGACAATAGGATGATGTGGCTAACACAATGGATCATAGCTGTTCGAGGCGCGTTAAGAGCTTAATCTTATTTCACGTGAGCTTTCGATATTGTAATAGGATTACATGGCGCTTCTACATAATGCTGATCTTTGTGCTACGTTGACGATTCTAAAAGCGACCCTGTAATATGACCTTGATAAAAAGGTTTTAATTCAATTGTGTAAAATAGATATCGGCGTGTGACTTTATTAAGACTATCTTTATTGGTATGTACGAGTAGTTTACTGTGTCTAAAAATAAAAAAAAAGAAATTTTTACATTACTACTCTATGGAATATTTCTCAAATAATCTATACTAATATTATAAAGAGGAAAGATTTGTATTTTTGTATTTTTGTATGTATTGAAATAACTCAAAAACTACTGGGCTGATTTTAAAAATTCTTTCACCGTTAGAAAGATAATTTATCTGTGAGTAACATAGGCTATATTTTATTATATAATAATCTATCTGTTAAAATACTATCAGTCCCTAAAAAAAATAATAACCATAGGCTGTTAAAACTGTTTCATCAACAAACATTGAATTTAACACAAGCCCTATCTGTAAACTGAGAAAAGTTTAAATAAAACAATTACAAAGCAATTTGTATTTGGTAACTTTCTAAATGTTTTGATATCTGTTAATGGTTGATAGTAAGCACGTGCACCAAACGCGTAAGACGAAAACCAGTAACCGTGGTTTCCCACTACCGAAACATTCATAAGAATACACATTGTCGTCTCTTTCATACTGTCTTAATAACCTGAGATAACAATATATTCTTGTATTGATATTCCGACAGTGTAAGCTTACTGTAGTACAAATAAATGCGCTTGTAATTCCGTTTACGGAAGCGATGTTCAGCTATTGTGCAATTAGTGTGTGAAGTTATGCAGAATGTATCGCCGACGTTTCGGTTAACGCCAACGATTCCATTCGCCAGATGCTCCTACAAACGTCCGGTGCTTGTAAACTGTAACTAACGTGTATTTTAGTACTGGATGGAAACAGAACTGCATATACGCTTAACACCAGATTATATCGTTCTAAAGGTAGTATGTAAGTAAATAGGTCATGTGGTGTAAAGACTCTGCCCCCTTTCTGTGAAAAAAAAATTGTAAACCAGCTCTATGTATCCTTTAAAAGTATGTGATTTTTATATATTTTGAATGCAACTCGTGATGGGCATTGGACATATTTCTCGGGCACCGGAAGCAATGGCGGAAAAAAGTTGCGCGGCCGCGAGCTTTTTGTTGGTGAAATGATGCGTTGCGAGGTTTCATCGACAGATGTGAACTATCTCGAATGTAGTTGAATAATCGAATTGGTTTTTATGAAGATTTAGAAATATTGCACTATTTGTGTTGAATAAAACACAAATAGTGTAAAATTTCTCGCTCTCGTTGAAACACAGAGAACTCAGTAAATATATCCCGGTAGAGACGCTTATTTTTTAATGTGGTATGTAGCGGCTTTTAAAAATTAAACAATCGTTGAGATCTAGGAAAGTCTTTATTAGATACTTCCGGCTAATGTTTAAAGTTCATAAACTATTCTTAATTAGATTTCCTCCGCTCGGAATGTGTTTAATTAACGAGAAAATACAAAAGATGAGAGGAACCGTCCGTCATCACATCGCAGAGAAAATGATCACTTTTTAAAGTTGCATCATAAAATATACAGAAATAAATTTTGTGATCATAAAGAAAGTAGCTAACATGAAATGATTTCCGGCATTCTGAAGAGACATGAATATTCTTTTGCCATCAAAGTGGCTGTGATATTAAAAAATGTATATTTAAACAAGCGATAGACCCACATTTGCGGCCTATCTGAAACTATTTATGTACTTAATCCTGCAAATTACATAAAAAAACAATAAAACAGTATTGAATATTAACTCTAACTAATTAACTTTCATATTATTCAATAGAAGGAAATATATTTTTGTTTGCATGTTACTGTTTCTTTTCCACTCCGCTTTGTAATAGAAATGAAAAATGATATCCGTTCAAAATAGTTCAGATATATTGCATAAACACACGTGTATTTGATACGAATGGGACATCCCTTGTGGTTAAAAATAACATGTACTTTTTTGTCGCATATCTATTTTAATTTCTTCCAAATTTAAACTTCGCACATGGTGCTCGAAAACGGTATAGTTATAGACATATTTCAATGCCTTATCATTTTTGTAAGCAATTTTTATATTATATTATAAATGCATGTTTTACTTTTCTTATTTGTATGAAACCCTACAAATTCTGACATCCATGTCCGTCTGTATGATAAGCACGCAACAATTTCTTTCGTCATGTAAAAAGTGGACATTGTGTAATTAAGTGAAAGGTTCAAAGTTTAGGTTTTGTTTTTTGATGCGGTTTTTTCACGACAGGAAGACGTAAATATGTTTTCAGCGTATCATACGGCTTCGTATCATTTTTCGTTTCCCCACTGTAATATCGCCTGAACGTGTAGTTTTAAAATAGGATCACTTCAAAAATTAGCAATTACAATCGTAACCAGTTAAAAATTACAAAGTTTTTCTTTTATTGCTGAACTTCTCGACGTTTACTGATAATAATATGTAATCAACTCCCATCTAGTTCTTTCTTTTTTAAATCCGTGCAACTTTTGAGTTCAACAAGGAAGTAACTCTTTGAGTAGAACAACGACTTTTAGAAGATTACTTTTCAACGATATGTTATGATTATATTAGTAAGTTTATTTGTTGGTAAATATGTGTAAGTAAAATCTAATTTACTATCTGGGACTCAATAAAGCAATCATCAATCAATAGAAATGTTGGTAAACAATGATTCGATCTTAGTTTTAGCAATCTTGCGTTCGGTGGTGCGAGACGGAAGTGAGCTATTAGCCGGCAGATGGCGCTTGCAGCTGCCGCCGAATGCCGCGAGATCGCGCGCCTTCCGCTTCCGGCCGATTGTGCTGCCACCGCTCGCGGAGGGTGGACGCGGATTGACATTGCAAATGTGCGCCAGAAGTGGATGTCGTTTTTTATAACCTAACATATTTTTATATTAGCACATAAGTATTAATTATAAAGAAAATGGAATGCAGAACCAAATTAAAACGTAAAAATAACGTAATGGGCATTTATACCGAATAATCATGTTTTATTTACATAATTATTACATAGCCAACCTAACTACCTAACCTAACACACGACGTCGTACGTGTTCAAGATCAAACTATCGCCATCTCAAGCAGATACTATAATATATCTGAAGGATAGGCGTTCAAAGGCTTTATATTTAAGAGTATGAGGCTTTAAATTAATCATGTTATCAAAAGCTATCTTGATAAGCTTGATCAAAAACTCATAAATAACTATCGATGTATGTATGTACGTTACCTAAACAGTTTTACATACATAATTGTTATTGTGTAATAAAGTGGTTGCAATTCTATAATATAATATAAGACATTAAGCTGATCTAAATGTACCGGTTGAGAATCAAGTGTCACATGACAGTGTGACACGCTACTTGCCGCAGGCCGCAGTCTTGCGAAGCGTTGTCGCTTACCATTGTTTAACTCATGCTTAGTAGCATACCGTTAAAAGGGTTATCAACTACACGCAAAATTTTATATCAATATCTATATATTGGTATCGAAATGTCGAAAAATGGTAAAGAACATCTTAAAAACATCGTATTGAGTATTCTCAATAGCCATAAGGTGTGAAGTAATTTTATTTTAATTATTTTATAATCTAATGCTTACTGCCAAACATAGACATTTCTAATAACAGACTAATCAATGTTCTTACAAAGTTCGTAAAAGTTTTCATCAAATAATGATTAATTTTTATTTATGTGGCAACCCTAAACAAGTGGCATACAATAAAAGAAATAGTTGAGCGCGACAGAGGCACGCGTACTATTTGAATTCAGTCTATGTACTCCATCATCTCCGTAACGACCGGACATGAGCCATTGTAATTCCCAATCTCATTGCAGGCGGAGCGTTAAATATTTGTAAAGCAGGTGCAATTCGAGTACGGCTCGATTCCTTTACGATTTGTTGATTATTCGGTTTATTGGGCTCATTCGGGTCACAGCGTAATATTACGACTTTAAATAACATAGTTATCTTATAGACCAATGTGAAATAGTTAAGGGCTCTAAACTTTAAAAAATTAAAGCTAAGTAACTACAGAAAAATTATATCTAAATATGATTCAAGTATTTCCACAGGTGTCCTAAATCAAGAGGTGTTATCTGCTCTTTGTTACCGTGACGTGTATAATTTGGAAAGTTAAAACATTAGTTTAATCCACATGCTGGAGGTTCCGGCGAAAGCTGCGACGCACGTGCGTCCTCGCACCTGCCTGCACCCCGCCAGAGGGCGTGACGGGATGCGAAGCGCCAACAACATACTTGTATGGTTTACCTAGTTTTAATCAGAAAAAATAACAAAGAAACTAACAATGCACTTACATTGTTAAGAGGACAAGCTCTTCGAGTAATTTGTGCTTGCGGAAGATACGTACCAACAAGAAAAATAGAGAATTTGCTATATATGTAATTTGAAAGGTAAGGTTAAATGATCTTTAATATATTACAAAGCATCGGCTGTATTTAAAAGCTTCTAGGGCACTTTTACAAAACAAAGCCAAACAAAAAGCTAACTAAAAAGTCTGTCAAGTGAAAAGGTCGTTAAACGTCGACCTCCTGCTTCCTGATGGAGGTAATTAACAATAAAGTGCTGTACTAGTGTGTGTAATCATATCAATGTAGTGAGATTAAAAGTACTACGTCATTTATAGCGGAACGCGTATTCGATCGGCGGTGGAGTAGCATCCGGCGGACACGACTTCCGTCCTCCCATTGTGGTGCGCCCTCCTGCTAAACAACTCACCAATGAGCCCTACGGCGTTCGGACCAAACGGAACCGATGCTATCCGTTCGAGCTTTTCGAACAAAAAAAATATTCACATTTTTAAAGGCGTACGTGCTACGAGTATATGAATTGGGTACATCCGGTTTTTAGGAATCAAAGCATTGTGGTAATGTTTTTTTATATTGGACCTTTAATACAAAGCAACAGAATAATTTACACAGACAAAATTACAGAGTAATGAGAAGGAAACAAAAAATTAACTAATAGGAAAAAATCTGCTTGAAATGAAAATTTCCTTCTTAATGCCTTAAATCCTTGTGGAAATAAAATATTGCATAAAAACCAACAATCATTTTGGAAGATTTAACGATACTTCAAAGCTTAAAGTGGAGTTTAATGAATTACAATTGGCCCTTTACAGCTGTTTAAATGCTCGTAAAAACAACTTAATCGCTGCATCGGACAATTAAGCGAAATGTTCACGAACCAAATTATCAAAGACTTTTAACTAACCTGCCCGTGTAATTGCCGACGGTAAGGTGATACGGTTATCATTATTATAAATTGGTTGATAATTATTTAGTTCCAAATAAAATGTGTTAACACTTCATACTGATTAAGAGACGATGCTTACTTGATTTCGTATTGCATGATTAGGATAGCATAATAAAAGCATTCCCTACTTTATAAGGAAAAAGAGATTGTGTTTTCAATTTAGGTCGGTTATAATGACACACCCGCTTCGTTTCGCATTAATTCATTCAATTTTATTATAACATTATTACTATACTAGATGTTCCCTTGTGGTTTCGTCCGCGTGTAATTATAAAAACTTTTTTATTGTTTACATTTGTCAAATTCTCAATTGCAAATGTCAAAATGACATGACGTGATGACAAACCATGGCAATCTTGCTTCCTTGATGTTGGCAGCAACTTATGGTCTCTTTCCCACATTAGGGTTTTTATCCAAAATATTTACCCACTAAGTTTAATGGCGTGAAAATGTGTAGCCTAAAGCGTGACGTAAGTGTAGGGCTTTTTATTAAAGAAAGAATTATTAAAAAATATGCTGTGATTGCTGACATCTTAGGCAACAAAGAAGTGTGTGTTTACGCTTTATTATATTAGTATAGATGTAAGTATCATGCAAATATGCATATTTAATTTTAAATTTGATTTAATTAATCGTGTTAGGAAAACAAAAACTATTAAACCGAGAGGTTCACACAGAAGCGAGTTAATAAGGCTTACGTTAGTTAGCTTTTGTAAAATCATTTCTCTTAATTAATTGCAGTCACGTAAGGTAATAGGCGGCCATCCGTTATCACATCAGCATATATTACCATAGTAATCGTTGCCGCCGAACATAACGCGGTCATCACTCTATTATTAGACACAATCGGGCTACGTTCGTTAGATCCCCTACAGTTTTAGGCACGCTAACAGGAAGTGTAACAAAGAGTAGAGGCTCTGAAATGCTTTCCCACGGCCACCGCAATTATTCTTTAATTGCCTTCACTTGCTTAAAAACCATTGACGTGATTATACCCAAGTCGGGCAGCTTAGGGCGTCCGATGGAAATGGTTTACGACACCTTTACATCCACCGCCCACACAATAAAACTATGAAATTTCGTCCGTCTTTGTAGTAGACACGTAGGGTACGTACCTCCGGGATAAAGTTAGTTTAGAGAGATATTCTCACGTTTTGTTTCTATTGTAAACATTACAACCGGTGACACTAGTTACGCTACGTTTTCTGCCTCCATTGTTCTATTCTGCACCGCTATGCAAACAACGGAATGGATTCTATTTTGTTTGGTAAGTGAATGAAACGGCGCGGGAGTTGTAACAACAAAAAAATAAACGAGATTTTTCGAAAACTGGACGTGTAAGTTGTGAATGAAGAGGCATCGCGGAGTCCGGTCACGTCGCGCGACCGGTCGCTGGCGATTCATTCACTTGTCGCCGGTCGTCATTCATCACTGCAGGTTACTTTGATCGGCGGTGGGCAATGCGTATGACTTCCGATACTAATCATTTAGTATTGTAAATATAAATACATCGAACAATAAGAAATAAAAATATGCCACCTAAGTGGTTACAGGTCGTTATCACATCGCTTGTTGCTAACCAAGATAAAAACATTTAGCATAAACTAAAAATATTTTTTATCACGCTTCCCAATTGTAGCAAAATGCTAATATACATCATTGAATTATATATTTATAGCATGTCTCTAATTAAAATACATAGAGTAATTTTTTAAGAATATATTATAGTGCTTATCGTTGTCGAGCTTATAAAAATTTTGTGACGTCAGTTGAGGTGCATTGCGGCGACGTTGCAACTGGTATAATGCAGCACGTACAGGCAGTAGACACACGGCATTGTACGTCATGGATGTCCGCCGCGGCCTTCCGGCGAGCTGCGGCGCGCCCGCTGGCATTTCCGCTTCGCGACTCAATGACTAATCAGTGAAATTTCGACCTTACCCTCTCTTTACCCCACATTCCGACTGATGATTCATGCTGAATTAAAAGTTTTTTAGACACTAACTATGCATTATGTCTTGGCTATAATAACTTTTGCTATCTTATACTAGTACCATCGCATTCTTCTTCTTGACAATGACAAATTTTAAATTGTTATTTATATCTATTACCAATATAGGATGTTGATCAATGAGAGAAGAATAATGCTCAAAAAGCCCAATCATGATATCAAACCTCCTTATATTCCCTTACACAACAAGTGAAGCGGGATCCTTTCAGAGCACTCGTAATAATCTTGAAAGTTTTAAAATGTATAAAATAAAAGCAACTCTTAGCGAAAACTCTAAACTACTATGGACTGGTATGTTTGTTGCTTATCCATTATTGTGTCATTGATCAACATCCCGTAGCCTATTTCGTTGTCTGTGCACGTACCGTGTCCTCGGGTCGAGGTTGTCACATTTTTGGTGCACAATGCATCGGTCTTTGTCACTCGTCCAATGTTTTGATGTGCAGCCATTGACGCCCGCGCCTCGTGCGCTACGGAAGTCATTAGTGAGAGCCGATTTATCAAGCACGTTACGTAAGCGGGACGGATACGAGACGACGTTTTTCAAAATTGATTCTAATACGTGATGTGCAAGTTACAAGGATTTGTGTATAATAATGGATAATTACCTACTTATAGTAATTAACAATCTCACAATCGAATATTTCTATTATATTTTTCTCTTAATGTCATTTACTTGGTCAAACAACTGATGCATTTCCTTTTTATTAATAAATTCTGTTAAACTGCCGGTTCAAAGTCATAAGAATGAATTTTCACGAAATCACACAGTTGCCGTGTCAATGAACTTCTAGTTAAGATAATAAATAATTTAAATGAGGCCATAAATAACTCATATTCAAGCATAATACAGCATTGTAATAACTTCATGGATATTTTTCGGCAATTTTTTTTTTAAAGTAAACAAATTTTATCACATTTAATTTTTGGAGTATCGGTTGTTGTAACTAACAATAAACTGGTCGACTGCAAGATACGGAAATTAAATAAAACAACTAAATAAAATTAGCATAAGTGTACGAGTATCCTTATTGGAACATTAAAGAATTCATGTGAATTAAAAATGGCTAATAGCCTAATATTATATCTATGATACACGTAATATTTATATCCATAAACAATATATCTAGAACATAGTACAACACACACAATTAGTAAATTGAGCTGCAATTAGTTGGATTTTTTATCTCAACAATTTAAACTTCAATGAATTACATATCTGAAGTCTATGTAAGAGAATTAAAATTCAAACCATTCAACGCATAGCCTAACGCAACGATGCAATTCTTTCACACTGAGAAAACAGAAAAAGTTCCCTCCCACAACCCAACACCAATCATCAAACATGCCTTTGCCTCTCGTTAAATTCAAACATAATGTCAAACAGCGCGGCGTTCGGTTGTCCGTTCGTAGTTTCCCATAAACTTGAAAAATAGTCCGTGTATTTGTTGTGAGCGGCAAACTGTTAGTGCAAACACTCGTGGTCAAATCTTTTAAGTAGGCAGCGGGTCAATATTTTTGTTAATAATTTAGTGAGCGTTGATTCCCACGGCCGGTAATGGAGAGGGCTCGGTTACAGATCACACCCCACACCCCGCGGGACCCATAGCCCCGTGTTGATATAGGGATGCTCTCATGTTTGCACAACTCAAATTTCTCCAACACAAAATAAAACGTCAATTAAAACAGCTACGATATAATTATTATTTTATAATTAAGTCTTAAATTGCATTTAACATTTTAATATCTAATTCTAAATTAATTAAAAATTGTTCAACATCAAATAAATTTTGTTTTTCCTTATCTGTTTAACAGATTAAAAATATCGCATATTATAATTACTGTAGAATTTTTGCATGTAACTCTATGCACGTTACATACTGAGGTTTTATTAAATGCTGCAAAAAGTCGGTCAATGGACCAATTAACAATACAAGACGCAAACAAAAGATAATTAAGTCGTGTTGCAATGGATAGTACGTTAGAGCTGCCAGAGAACAAAGAGTTTAAAAAAACTACATTTAACACATAATACTGTTGAAAATTCCGTGAGGAAACTTCTTAGTTTCACGGATAGGGTTGAATATAACATGTTAAAATGTAAAATTAAAAATTGGTAGAGCCATTTACATTATTTATTGGGGATAATTAGCATTTTAACATATTATGTATTTTATTATACGAACAATAAAGACGATTTTAATGAGGTTCGATAAATTTACGGTGCAAATTGAGATAAAACTCAGTTGTGAAGAATGTTAATGCCATAATTATGTATTCCAATTCAGTTACAAGTGTGAAAGATTTATACAAAAAACACTGAATATGGATACTATTAATTTGTGTACAAGAGCCGAGGTTCACAGAAATGAGAGCAGGGTGTGAAGTGACCGGCGCCGGCGTGCGAATTGCAAATACCTCAGCCTCGGCCCTACACTCAAATGTTTCTTTTGCCGCTGCGTTCTCACACAAATTAACGATAGTGAATTATATTAGTACCTGTTAACTCATTCGCTAACTTATGATTTGATTTCTAATTTCATTCGACAAATTGTTGCAAGTTAAATAGGAATATGGTAGAAGATCGAAATACCCTTGTCATAAGTATAACTGTTGTTTTAAAGCACTAGTACTTACTCTTTTTGACCGACTTCCCAAAAGAAGGAGGTACTCAAGTCGTCTGTATGTTTTTTTTTTTTTT
>LD688945.1:3031163-3047036 GCA_003118335.3 Papilio memnon
CTTCTTGATCATGTCACCTTTCACGCAATCCATCCATCTCTTTCTAGGTCTACCTCTACCGATGAAGTTGAAAAACTTAATATTTTTAAAAATAAATACCTACAGCTTTAATATACAGAACAATTAGAAATCGAAGTCTAAAATGAATCAATAGTATGATTAAGAGCTAGGAGATTGTGGAACAATGGCGTTTCGACTTTCGAGGCAGAGGAATGGAAGAAAGGCGGGCGTGGGCGTGGGCGTGGGAAATGAATTCGCGCTAATGCCTCGCGCAAACACCGTCTGTCTCTGCTCTGAGCACTACCTGCGATACGCTTTCTGTACATATTATCTATATACATGGGCATTTATGCATGTCGTCTATGTAGATAATTTGAAAATCATCATCAGCAATCCTCGATTATATTTCATTGAGAAAAATGTTCGGAAATAACATATTTGCATACCCTCAAATCGCATTCGACTGATTTGACTAATAAACGTTTAGATATAAGACCTATTTGGAGCGATACTTTCGTTACCAGCCTACATAAAAGTTCGTGAGAAGTCGCAGCAAGCACGTGAGGTGTGTTCGACTCCCAGCACTCATTGTGGCAACACAGATCCTTATCACCACACTGGCAACTCTCACGTACCAGTGACTAATTGCCCGTGTTCATACGCCATGAAATTATACCATTTAAATATGTATATATTTTAAAACAATAATCTACAACACTAATTTTTCAACGATGTGAATCTCTTTGCTAAGTAATCGACAATTTCTCTTAATTATTCTATTCTAATGTCTGTTAATCAGACCGTGACTAGTGATGTTCAAGCGTCGCTCAATTTTAATATAAATAAGAATTTTACATTTATTAATTATACGTACAACGGCACTTTATCTTTGAACTTTGAAGAGAGTGCTTAAGTATTTTTTCTTCGTATTAAAAGCCAAAGGAACCTGGTCGAATCTATTATTTTGTTAGTTATGAAATTATAACTCATATTGATAAATGATCAAAACTGGGGTAACGGGAATACAATCTGTGGGTCTTTATTTTTAACATTATTTCTCGGCAAATATATACGCATTACATTTCTATCGTCTAAAACGTTAATAGCAAATTAAATATTTTTTTGTAGATTTTAATTAAGCTCATAATTAGAAATTATTACCCATTAAGGTTTTGTATAATATAAAAATAAAAATCATTATTTTTAAAGACATTATAGCTGAGAGCAATTAATGTTGTAACTAGTAAAATGTTAAAATGGATTTATGAACAATTGCGTACACTTTTACGGTTGAAGCGAGGTCCGAGTGAGCGTGCCCAATAATTGCCGGCCTCTTGATTTCATCGCCTATTATTTCATAGCATAGCAATCAACAACTACGCAAGCTCCCGACTTCTGAGGTACTCCATGCCTTTTACGATTGTCAGCTGCCATACCAAGTTAATATTCGATCGGCACTAACTTGTGTTATTATGCGAAGAGCGAATGTTTAGCATCTGTCTAGAAGTTTATATTTAACTCAATTAAAAGAACAATAATTACACTTGTTATCCGTGATAGCATATTGACATTATTTGTTTTTACTTTTTGACATTTACGTTGATTACTTTCCTTACTTTTAGTTTTTATCTGTTTGATAATAAGTGCAATATTTAAATTGAAACATATAAAACTATGATTTTTCTACACTTTACATATAAATGTAGTTTGTTTTCAAAACTAGAGTAACAATAGTGGATTACGTGTATTGAGGAGGCGTGAGGAACACAAACGCCTGGAGCTGTATGACGAAGCCAATTAACAGCACTAACGAATGCTGTCGGACGTCCACTATTTATGTTTCCTCGCAGTTGCTCTGTAAATATTTAGCCGCGACTGCGTCTGGTAATGCCCTTGTGTTATCTCTTTATCGTCCGAATAGCTCTATGGGTATCCCCGGGCAACTCCGCGCCGCCGACAACGTACAGGATACAGATTAGTAAATAATGATTAGAGGCAGTGGCACCTGACGGTACTTACAAGTTCCCGCAATGGTGTTTATTTTGGTATCGGATGTGTGATGTGTATCCAGTACAGTAGGCGCGTGGCATATAGCATCACAGCGACGGACAGACAGTCGTAAATCAGTATCGGCCGCTGTGAAGTCTGCGGCCGGCGCGGGTCGCGCACGCGTGGGCTTCGACAGGTGATGTCGGTCGATTATCTGTTAATTTATACGCACGGCTCGACTTCTGTACTTCTCGTACGTTATTATTCATTTCGACACACGGCAAACGAGCTCGCTAAATATAGAGGGCTGCATTCCATTCGTCTTGTTCTAGAATAAATGTCCGATTGTTTTATTATAACTTTTTTCGATTAAAAAATTCTTATTTAAATACCTTTTTTAACACTCGTGGGCTCCTATTCGGAACGCTCGCCGTTATTGGGTGATGTCACCGCAACGACCCATTATTATGAAGGGGCCCGTTTTGGAAACTTTACGACCAACACCTCCACATGATTTTCGCGGCGTTCATTCACCGTCAGACATGTGTTTATACCAGAACTTAGTCATAGTTATCTAGCTGGCTGCGACTAATCTGTGACTTACTAATTCATGTGCCAAACATGGGCGGGCCCAATCTACTCATATGTCATTAACCTTTTTTTATTCATGATAAAAAGCATGTTAACAATTACACCTTTGAAATACTTTACCTACGTGCCGTGATTCATTGTAGATACGCTTAACCGACAATCATAGGTTAACTTAACACTTAAAATGAGATAATAAGACTACACATAAAATCGATATAACTTTTTTAACAACTTATACTATATTTTAATGAGTTACTTTTCCAAGGTCGATTATTGTCCCGAGTTAAAAACCAGGTGACGCTCATTTTTTATTCATTAATGGTTCTGTCAAACAAAAACGGCCTATATTATGATATCATAGACAGTACGAATGAAGATTTCTAAACCTTATATAGTGGTCAAGGTTGAAATGTGTGGCGTGTATATAATGTAAATGTTATCTAATAGATAAATCGAACACACAGCAAAATACAATTGGGTTTTCGGTTAAAACAGACTTTAATTGTCCTTAAAGTCGGAAGTAAGCAAGGGCGGATCCAGCTTTGGCGCCAAGGGGGTCACATAGTCGTGGTCAAGTCAATATATCTATATATTTTGTCAAGCGCTTGACCCACCAACTCAGGGAGGTTCATGACCCCCATAACCCCCCCCCCCCCTGGATCCTCCGTTGGAAGTAAGGAAGATAAAAATATAGTAAACATTTTAACAGACCTACAAAACAAGCTAAGCTTTATTCTCTTAGTAAGTAAATATTCAAGCGTGTCTACACTTCATTTAAACAGATGTTTGTAAGCACGTCGCGCGTGAAATTACAGTAAATTTGCGTCGGTGTGGTCTTGAGGAAAAAAATATGTATTTGAAGATTACACAAACCATCAACCCCTGGTCGCGATTCGACACGGAACCTCCGGAGGCCATCATCATTTGTCCCTCCGTTTCATTATCGTAGAAGGGATGCCGCCCTTTTTTGTCTTATACGAATTTATCAACACATCTAAAATAATATACTAAACTTTACATCGCTTCATAACTTGCGCGTCACAAAGAGTAAGCGCGAAGTTTTTACAAGATTCGTTCCAGAGGCGCCATCTTTGATCGCTTTATATCAAACGAAAACATTAGAAGTGATATAAAACGATTTTATTAAACTTTGTGTTATAATGTTTATTGTGAAGGTCAACTTTGATAAGAAAAACGAAAATCTGGACGACTTAAATACTCACCATTGTACTCTCAGAAACAATGGGTGATAATAAGATAGCGCTCGCGTATTGATAACTAATAAAATGCTTTATTGAAATTTTTATCGATTTGATAATGTCATTTTTAAGACCTAAAAGTCTTGCTGACTTGTAAAACATTACACGGAGCGATATAAATATCGAATTGCATAAAAAGGCCCCAATAAACATCAATAACACTAAAACAATGGTTATACCGCAGCGATTTAAAAGGATAAAAAATATTCTGATGTCTTTCGTGTATAGTGTCTTGATCAAACTAACAAATAATTAAATTATTGATTTAATTGGACACAAAATCAAAGGTAGTCTTTTTGGTTACATTTAACACGTTTGGAGTAAAGAGAGGAGAGATTACACGGAGGGCAACTTTACAGAATAAACTTTTTTAATATCATTATTAATATATAAATTTACAAAATATCGCTAACACCTACATATCCACATCCACATTAATTGTCCACGTCTAAGAATATACATCATTGTGTACTTTAAAATAAAAAATCTGGATTTAAAATTTTAAGGAGTACGGTCCAGTTGTACTTTTTTTGACGCCCAAAACATGGAGGGTGTGTAGACGTGAAGAAGGTTCGGCGGGCGCCAAGATCGCAACGATATCGTCGCTAGAACAGTAATCGTCAATAAAATCTCAATTTAGATGGTGCCGATAGCACGTGAGTTACGGACGGACAGTCCGACCGAACACGAAAACCTACTCGGCGGTGGAATGCACCCCGCGACAGGATCCGCTAACGAATTACGTACTTCAAATTGGATGTTACGGACACATCATTTTTACTTTTTTATACCTTGACGAGTCGATAGAGTTAAGTTTGAACAAACCGAAAGAAGTTTTCACTTTAGGTTAATTGAAAATGTAATCAGTACTCCAATTTTACTATTGTAATGTTTTGTTATTTTCAAGAGTGCGACAATTACCATTTGGTAAGAGATCTGTTCTGAAGGCATTGGGATCCAATTGTAGGGACCAGGGAGTGTGGTCTGATGATGAGGTTCATATGAGACTTTTGAAGTCTTCGAAGCGGACATTCCCACAGCAATTCATGAGTACTTGAAACTTCGCCAGCGGCCCGCCTACGAATATTTATAACGCAACTTTTTTCTTTTCGCCCTAACCCCTACCCCGCTGGTCAGTCACAGATAAGGATTTCGAAGTGGGCATTTAAAAATAAATTTGTCGAAAGTGATAAATGATGGATATAACTTTTATTATTTCAAATTAAATTAACGACCCGGGCCCGGCGTCTACCTTTTCTCACATTAGAGGTATCTTATCTGGAATGATTGCTTCCATTACCTTAGAGAATGGACACGTTGTTTTGTAGGTGAGGAAAGATAAAGAGATTAATGCGTAAAGCAATTAATTTTGATTGAGGTGTGTTTTATTAAGTAATTGTTTTTGTTTTCGGTGCGGATTCGAGACGCTCTGTGAAGCTCTCATTGTGTCGAACTGTGTTATAGACGTAGTCGGTGCCGCCTTTTTTATTTACTGGCCATTGTCTTTTGTTTTCAACATTTTATTTAATTAAACATTATTGACAGTGTGCGATTAACGATTGTGTATCGCATCAGTATAATATTTGATCTCCATCTTGAAATTACAAAGTATTTTTAATCTTCACACAACACAATGTACATAGATATAACCTAGTGATATGGTTGTGTCGTAGATTATCGTAAGTTCATTTAGTAATTTCTCGGTTTGATATTAATCTCCATGCAGGTAAAGATCAAGAAAAGATCTGAATTTTCTAAATTGTTACAAAGAAACAAATTAGATGGAAAAACATGTAAAGATTAAAAGTAATATGTAATGAAGTAATGTTTAAGATAATAATGTAAACAAACATCATCTAAGACAGAGATGTGTCGTAAGGGTTTGATGGTCGCGTGAACGTTCCCACACCAGGCTTTAATACATTTTCCGTGTTCCAGTTAGCGCACCATAAATTGATTAAGGGTCTTCGGCGACGCTCAAAAGTTTTTTGTGCCTCACAACAGGTAACTCAGCCAATGCGTGGCAACACTCGTATGCTCTACCCGTCTGATGACTGGAGGGTTTTAGGTTCGATTCTGTTACTCTATTATGATTTATTGATAGTTCGAATTTTACGAACTATTATTCAAATATTCAGTAATAGGAACATATCTCTTACACTCAGAGAGATCGCATTGTGCAAACATTAGGAATTTTAAGAAATTTTGTATTCAAAACTTTATTCTGAAAAATAGCTACTTATTCGCTATCCTAAAGTTGATGCGATTTGACACATAAAAAAATGTAGAATGCCATTCTCAGCTGCGCTACCAGAACGCAATTATAATATTCTAGAACTATTGCAGCATTAAACAAAAGAGGTATATAAAACGGCCAATCTTTGGCTATTTGGCGGCAACAGCGGCGTAATGGAGTGAACTAATTTCCTCCCAGGAAATTGCCTTCCTGCCCAAGTGAGTGCCATTTCCCTAAAAGCGACAGCTTAAGTCAAGAACTCGTCATCAATCATTTACGTTTGCAATTGCAGGGACGCATTTCTATCATTAAACTCAACATGAATTTTAATAAATGATATTTTTATGCAAAAAGAGGTTTGTTACAACTCAAATGTATTTTATCAAATACTATTTACCAGTAAATTGTTTTGTTCATATATTATATGTATAACAAGTTCAATCATATAACATGAATGAAATGTGTCAAAACTAAGGTAAAAACTAACGTTTTCAACCTTGATTATGATCTTCAGAAAGTCGATTGAGTTTGCCCATTCGCGTATTTGTGGAGTCATAAAAAACAATTAACTGCTATAAATTATTTTTTTGATTCACCTAATACTTCGTTACTCCATTGTGGGTGATCCTGGCTGATGATATTTATTATTTCACACACATGCGGATAAATTTGGCGAACAACATGAAAAGTTCAACGATCTCCAAACAATACCATACGAATATGCAAAAAGTCGACAAAGCATTTCTAACAAAATAACACCAGTAGGTTGATATTACGTAGGTCTTCGAGTAAGTAATTTAGCCAGGTTTTTTAGTGAGGTCGAGTAAAAAAAAAATAAGAGGTGACAATATAAATAACAATTTGGCCCACCCCGTTCGAATGTGGTTCGCCTGGATTAGCATAAGAATGCAGCATCACGAACGCCCACGAGCCCGCACTGTCCCTTGTCGTCTCTTTATGTCTCGAATTTAATTTTGATTTACGTCTGTCTATACAATCGTACGCGAATGTATGAGGATAATGCTAACGCAGTCGACACTTATGGCTTTACTTTTCATGTTTGATATCCAATACCGCCAAAATTTAACGCCAAAACGAAATCCGATGTGGGGTCCTAAATTTTTATATTTAATTTATGTAAGCACTTAGTTTTTTATATGCGCGCGAGTCATTTGTAAAAATAACTTATGCATCTTTATTCCATTTCGTATAACAATACACTTTCGGAACAAAGTTCTCTGAATTACTGAAACTTAAAAACTTTCTGACGTATCATATTACAAAAACAATTATGTTACTTTTCGGTTAGTGAACCTAACGATATGATTTCACTACTTAGTTAAATATTGATTTGTATAATAAATGCAAAAGTGATTAGACATATATAAATAAAAAACGCATCCCTAATCACTTTTAAAATTCAATTACTGACTGGTACGACATTTTATTAGGACTTATAAATCAACAAAGAAACGTTAAAAGCCACTTAATTTGCAAACATATAAAATTTTAAGTACCATAAGGACGTAATATTCGGTCGTATAACTTATAACTTAACCCTTTTAAGTAATAACTTAATTATTAAAGAGGGACGAAGAAGCGTGCTATAATTCACTGCCCACGTTGAGTTGACATAATCGAGGGCTTCTTCAGCATATTTTATGTTAATGTTGCCAAAAGTGGTACTCTCAGCGGTAATTAATTGAAGGTAAGGGGTCTTTTGACGTTAAGGTGATGTATAAGGGGTAATCTCGTCGCCTAATTATTTTAAAACACCACTTAAAAAATAATGCTTCGCTTTAATTTTGTTTACGTTTATATTTAAAATATTAGGTGTGAAGTCAACAGTTAATACGAAGTGATAAGAACGATAAACGCATTTGATTTGCTTCATGCATTATTATATGTAGATTTCTTACTGATTTTTATATACTGAAGTGTATACATTATATTTCAAGTACAATGTATTAAATGTAAAGCAAAACGGAAACACGAGTACATTTGCTTTTATAAAAAAAACCTTATCTAAAAAGTATGTCGTATATCATAGTCTGTGCGTGTCTTAAATAAATGTACTTTTTTCAAATTAAAATAGATAAGAAATTAATAAGATATATCTTTAAAATAAAGCAGTGTGAAACGATCAAAATAAAATAAAATGAACGACGGTGCTCAGTGTTAATACGCATTTAAGATAATATATTTTACCATACAAAAATAAATGTCCACCTAATAAATCGTGGCGGTCCTTATCGTATTCCGAGGCAGGACAGTAAGAATCCGATAAGGATGTGGGTCCTTTTCGACCATACAGTTTTATCGCTCTTAACTTTTTCGTTTGCGTTTGGATTCACAAAATCCTAAAAGGGCTGAACTTTTGTCCGTCTCGAATCGTGTTTAGTGACTCGTGAAGAGGGAACGCGCGAGACCGGCGTAATCGGTGTCGCATCTTAATTTAGTTGTCTTGTATCGGGGGACGGCGGCCGCCGTGGGGTTTATATTATTAAACTATATGCAACCTACGAGGACGTATAAGAATGCCGCCATTAGACTAATGATCCTATTCGTCTGGAAAAATACCCGGCGCTGCGGCATCGAGTGGTGTAATAAATACTTGTGACGTACTTACCACGTTAACGAACTCCTGAAATGTGATCGCATCGGATGTAGCGCTGCGAGCTTTGTCCAACAGAATCTGAGGGATAAATAAACACATATTAGATGTTATTAAAGTATAATTGACCTCAGTCTTACTTTTTACCCTTGAATCGATTTATAACTACGATCAGATGAACCAAAACATTTAACTCATTAAGATATATCAAAGAATGAATTGCTTGTATTTACTTAGTACTTAACGGAATGCTAAGATTTTATAATACTATTTTTGTCTGTTCTTTTGATGTGGTCAATGTTCATTTACATCTGCACCATGGCGAAATCATCCAATATGAATTACGATATCTTCTAGAAAGAAAGCAACATGTTCTACCTATTTGAAGAATCGTAGTAATTAATTGTAGCTGTGTTTTAAGGGTCACTTGAATATAATTGATCTAAATAATTCGAAATTAAATACAGTGTAAAGTTTTGTTTACCTCATGTTTATGAGGTGGCACCTGAGCAATAAAATCAGGGTTCTGTAGCGTCTGCAGGAAGTCGGGCCACGGGATCTCTCCGAAGCCCTCCGGGTCGAACTGCAACAACCGCCATATTGACACCTGTGCCTCACACCCATCGTTATGCGACACGGTCACGCACAAAAACAACAAATTGAGTTTTCAACGCGCCAACCGAAACATCATAATGGTGGGTGTCGCCCCCGACGTGCCATCATTATGTGTAAATTCTGTTATAATCATTGCGACCATTTCCAAAAAGGAGTCGACAAAAAAGAGCCCAAGCGCCCCCTATCTTCAGAGCCGCTTATCTGAATGTTTGGTACGTGATGAGCTATCGTTTGTGCCGCGGCGCTACCGCCTCTTTATCTGCCTATAAAACTTCCTTCTTTTTTACTCCATACCGCTTCTGTACATTTTAATCAGTCAGAAACAAAAGAATATTCCGTGAAATTTGTTTCGAAGTCGTAAACGACATTTCTGTAAATTATGCGGCACTCCTTGAATATTTTACTTTGGGTCGGCAAAATAAACCACGTGTTTATTTCCTTATTTATTATTTTTTTTAAACTGAAGCTGCCGAATATAAAATATTGTTTTACTAGTTGCCGGTTGTGGGTAATTTCGTATTAAAATAGCAGTAATTTCATCTAGATGGTTTGGACAAATAACTTCTCTAATACGATGAGTTGTAGTTGGAGCTCATAAAATTGTTGCATCTATTTTATTTATTTATTACATTAAAGGGAAAACAAAGAATAAAGAACATTTCTCTTATAATACGAAAAATTAAATATGGCCAGGCAAGTCGCAACTTAAGAGAAACTCGTCAAGAAAATAAATTATCGTTTTTGACACGTCACGTAGTTGTATGAAAACTTTTGTTCCCAAACTCCGTATTTATCATCCCATATCATCTTAACGGTAATATCATAACCATTTAAAATTATAGTTGGCACCTATTTCCTAAAATTACTATTTTATATTCGTATCTCACTTTTTTTTCTTAATCCCTTATTAACATACAAGATTCTATCGTTACTTATTACTTATATCAGGTAAAAAATCTGCGTGAAAACATGATTAAAAGTTATTCAATAATTTTACCTTACTTTAGTAATATTGTATGTTTGTTGCTGCAAGCTTTGTTCAATTTGTTATCGCTTGATGTCAACACGTAAATAAATTCATCTCGTTTTCCTAATCTAGTTATGTGATGAAATCTCTCTACTTAATCTTGATGACATCTTCCGGGCTGCAAGTTATTTTTGCGCCCTAAATTAAGAAAGCTACAGAAATATAAAAGCTCTGAGATGTTTTCTTCCAATCCATCCGATTACTTAGTCGTTGCATGAAATTTGAGGTTATCTTTTGATGATTTAATTAATCAAATACAAACCAAAAAATCTACCAAATGTTCCACTTACACGATCGAAGAGAAGACGCCATTTCTGAAACCAGTAAAAAATCGTTATTTGAAAAATATTATTACTTTTTAATCATTTAATTATTGATTCATTACATTTTATGAAACGCAATTATCAATCTAGATGTCGACCAATGTTTTCTGAATACCCTCATTTCCTGTCAAATATCTATCTACCGCATCTTAGTATGTAAAGGGTTAACTAAACTTCATTTAGTACATTAGAAATTCATGGTTTTCTATGAGATCATTTTAACTGAAGTTAAAAAAACGTGAAGCAAATATAATACACTTAGATATACAACTTACATCATGCATCAACTCCCTTCTAATCTCCGCCTCGTCAAGTTCCGAGCCGAGATCCGTATGATCCGTGTCGTACAGTTGTTCTGCGGCCCGGGATAGCGAGCCCAAGGAGTCTCGGGCGGAGGCGAGCGAGCCAGTGACCGTCGGCAGCACCCCGGCCTCAATCCCGGACTCCATGGAGGTGTTGGCCGACATGACGGTCGTGGTCGGCCGCACCTCGAAGACATTGCCCCCGCCGCCCACCCACAACGACATTTTGCCGACAAAACCATCCACACAACTCCGCTCTTCGATTTACGTCTTCAAACAACTAATAACATATCGCTTCTATACCTACATAAATATATTTATATGACAGTTCATATACGATGCTTTCTCTTCTTAAACTTGTAACATTTAAAATAGCATCAAAAATTTGGACAGGCACTTGGACCGATTCTTGTATTATGGCTTATTTACGTGTATATATGTATAATATGGATAACGTTAAAATACGCTTGTGTGATTTGCCATTAACGAGTGCAACAGGCAATTGGAGGAAGATATTAAGGCACGATAGTTGATTAAAACTTTATCCTGGTTCCGGTGTACCTGAAATGTAAAAGAAATAATTTTTATTGTTAATTAGCTTAATATATCAAAATAAAAGGAAACCAAGGCCAAAATATAGCAACTGATGACAAATCTCAGGCAAATTTACTTCCAGGGAGATAGCGCGAATAATAAAATATAGGAAATGTTTTGTTGTCAAAATTCGACCGCATCCTTTCAAACCCTAAACAAATCGGAGGGTATAAAAAAATTGTAAATAACAGCCAATCCCTACTAAGATCCCCTAGCTTTATATCGGACTCAACCCCCAAGCTGTTGCTATGGCAACGATCTATTGAATATTGTTCAACTCCCTCTAAGGACGAACAACAGTGTCTTGTTTAGACACGCGCCGAAACTTTTTAACCGGTGTCAGTGCAAACCTAGAAATAGAATTAAGTTTCCTTATAAATGAAGGTTACGTAATTTAATTTACGCAAATTTAATTTGTTCCTGTACTATTTACGTAACATCTTGCATTAACACTAAAACCATTTAAAGCGGCTAAAGCCCATAATATACAGGTTTATTAATTTTTTACCAATGAAACATTCGTCAGTTTCATTTCTGTTAATTTAAAAACACTTTATACTCCAAAACACTTGTTTTGCTTTCAATTTTAAAAACGTAATATTTCAAGTCATAAATTTGTTATGATATATTTGTTATAATAATATTAAAAAGTATAATCATGATCCGTGGTTACAACTAATTATTTAACATTTTAATTCAATTTAATTCAATCAGATTATGTTTAAGCGAATCATAACATAACCTTACCTTACTTTGACTATGACTTCAATATCATAAGGGTAACTTCACACTAGATTTCATTTCCACTAATAAATTATGAAACATTTCGTGTCAAATACACATTAGGCCTTACTATGTTCAACATAATTGTTAACGTCAAAACATGTCTTGTTGCAATGAGTGAGAATGGCGTCAGATTCTTCGCACATGCGCAGTGGTTTATATCTCTCCCTCGGCCCTCGACGAGACCCTCGCATTGTATAAGAACTCTGAAACTATGCAACCTCGATAAGAGGACCCATCGGTTTATAAGCGTATGGTAAAATTAGTCAAAAGTTTATTTTTTCTTAATATCTCTCCCATCATCTTTCGTTATAGGATATGTTTCTATGACTTTTTACTTAACAACCTAACAGTTAAGTGATACAAATGCTCCTACAAAAATCGAATAGCAATACAATTTTGCTGCGATATTTTACATTTAAAAGGCGCAGATAAGTTATGCATTCTGGGTCCTTTCTTCTCTGGCATGTAAAGAGATTCAAATAATATTTTTTGTACACCAGAAAAGTTATTACTGCATGAAACATGCAAAAGTAATGGTAAGAAAACTGTCTGTTCATACCATGTTCGTACACATTCGATGTTCAAAATTTAGTAACCGTTTTATCGCTAGTAGCGACCTGAGCAAAATATCTACGGTGCCCCCTTTTTTAACATTTCTGGCGTGTAAACCCGGGTTATGTGAGCCTGTGTGATTTGCAGACTCTTGGCGCCCCTTTCGGTCCAACGCCTTGGGCGGTCAAAAGTACAAGTATCAATATATCAGTGTAAGCATAAGTTTCAGTATTATATATGATAACTTTAAATTTCTTCTAGATTTGTGTTCTGTTCTATAGGCAATGCTTATTCATTTGTACCGTCGGAACACGATATTTAGCGAAGTTATATTGAGTTTTGGGGACTCGGATGTTTGTTATGTTTAAATTGATGTACTAAAACTTTAATGTTACTAAAGACTAACATTCTGCATAAATAAGTTAGCAAGTATAAATAACGAGATTCTTGTTTTGCTGTTATTATCTGTGTTATTACAAATTTTATATAATCTGGCAAGTTCAGAAACGTCATTATTATTTTGTTTTTGTATTTTGTCAATTTTATCAATTTTGCGCGATAAATTCATGTTATAAAATACTTTCAGGGTTACTGCGGCAAACAATACCCTAAAAAAATATTTTTTATTATGCCTAATGGTCGTGCCGTATTGTTGTTACGACGTTTGTCGACGGGTGATAATAAATTAAAGAATCTAAATTTGAATCAAAGTACGAATAAAGAACCTCTGCTTTGCCACAACAGAGATTTCAGCTCGAATAAAAGGTGATTTTTTTGCTGTTTTTAATTATAAAAAGTGTTTATTCCATACATTTAAGCTAGTTAGATAATACCATTAAATGGTGTAAAGTGACCTTGTTTTGATTGTCGTATACAATTGTATAAATCAAGGAAGTGATAAAATGAATAAACTCGTTTTGTAGATCGATTCGTGATAAAAAAATAAAAGAACTCATTAACCTGAATGTTATTTTGTTATAAGAAAAACCTAAACATTCCTATTAACATTACAGAAACATATCAATAAGGGATTAGGAGCCTGAAATTATATTCCATTATTATAATTTATAAATAACAGCTCCAATTGGTTGAAATATTGTCTTTTACAGATTGGCAACATTTGGGCATAATTTGTGCACTGTTAAACTTACTAGAAGTTATAGTGATAATATAATTAAAATGTCTAATACAAATATTGAAACTGCAACAGCAGAAAAACCTAAATATACTAATCAGCTTATTACTGAAAAGTCACCATACTTACTGCAGCATGCACACAATCCTGTACAATGGTATCCTTGGGGAGATGAAGCTATTGAAAGAGCTAAAAAAGAAAATAAATTAATATTTCTCTCTGTTGGTTACTCCACTTGCCATTGGTGCCATGTTATGGAAAAAGAATCATTTGAAAATGAAGATGTGGCTAAAGTAATGAATGAACATTTCATCAACATCAAGGTTGATAGAGAGGAGAGGCCGGATATAGACCGTGTGTACATGTTGTTTGTTATGGCCACAACAGGCAGTGGTGGCTGGCCAATGTCCGTTTTCTTAACTCCGGATTTGAAACCAATAACAGGAGGCACCTACTTTCCTCCTGAAGACCGTTGGGGGCGCCCTGGCTTTAAGAGCATTCTACTATCATTGGCTAAGAAATGGAAAGAGAACACTGCCCAATTTGTTGATGCCAGTCACAACATAATGGAAGCATTGCAAAAAATATCTCTGGTTAATGCTGATTCAACTGTGGCGGTACCTGGTGAGGCTACTTGGAATAAAAGTGTTCAAAGATATATTTCTATCTTTGAGCCACATTTTGGAGGTTTTGGTTTAGCACCAAAGTTCCCGCAAGCGTCTATATTTAATTTCCTATTTCATTTTTACGCACGCGATAAATCTGACCCTGAAGGTAAAAAATGTCTTGATATGTGCCTTCATACTTTGACGAAAATAGCCAATGGTGGCATTCATGATCATGTATCAAGTGGATTTGCTCGATATTCAGTGGATAATGATTGGCATGTACCACATTTTGAGAAAATGCTTTATGACCAAGCTCAATTGATGGTGGCATACACTGATGCGTATCTTGCAACTAAGGAAGAATTTTATGCTGATGTAGTGCGTGATATAATCAAGTATGTGAATAGAGATCTGAGACATGAATCTGGTGGTTATTATAGTGCAGAAGATGCTGATTCTTATCCTTACGAAGGTGCTCAGCATAAGACAGAAGGAGCATTCTGTGTCTGGGAATTTAATGAACTTAAATCACTTCTTGATGATAAGAAAGTAAATGAGACATCTTACTTTGATATATTCTGCGATTACTACAGTGTGGAAGAAGATGGGAACATTTCAATGGAAAGTGACCCCCATGGTGAATTGAAAAATAAAAATGTGCTGATTGTGTACGGCAGTAAAGAAGAAACTATGTCAAAGTTTAAACTTACTTTGGAACAATTTGAGGAAGCAATGTCTTATTGTATTAACATATTGTATGAAGAGCGTCAAAAAAGACCTCGACCTCATTTGGACACTAAAATGCTTTGTTCATGGAATGGGTTGATTATAGCTGGTTTAGCTCAAGCAGGCCAGGGGCTAGGGGAGAAGAGTTATGTAGATGATGCTATTAAAACAGCAAACTTCATAAAGGAACATTTGTATGATCCATCCAAGAAGACATTATTACATTCTTGTTACAGAGGTGAAGATGGAGCAATTGCTCAAACGTAAGTATACAAATTTGTATTATATTTTCATACCAGATATATTTAGCTAAATGGTATTTGATTTATTTTATGTTTCAGTAAAGAGCCAATACAAGGATTTTTAGATGATTACGCATTCCTAATTAAAGGTTTGCTTGATTTATATGAAGCATCTCTTGATCTTTACTGGCTGAATTGGGCGCGTGAATTGCAGAACAAACAGAATGAACTCTTCTGGGATAATACAAATGGTGGTTACTTTACTTGCTCTACT
>LD688945.1:3049081-3067514 GCA_003118335.3 Papilio memnon
ACAAGATTATTGCAGTTCTATAATTCAAACATTTACCACAAAGTGGCCAAAATAATTTAGTCTGAATGTATTGTGATAGAATTTATTTTTTTAAATGCGAAGCAATACTGGAAATTTTATTTCATGTTATTTGTTGAATGGTTGCCGCCTAAAATCTTAATGTTTTCATACAAACTACACTATGTAGGTATTTTCTTTACGAATAGAAACAACGGAATTCCATAAGTTTTGTGGTTGGTACGTTTTTTTGCTCGGTATATTTTTATTATGGCAACATTTGTTTTGTGTATGTTCAGAATTTGCTAGAAGCGGCCAATTTAAATTATTTGTGATATGTATGAAATAAATGTTTAGAAATGAAATACTTGTTTCACTTGGTTATATTTGTATATTTTCTATATGTCGATGACATTTATTACAGAACACCAATTAGAACAGCATATAAACATTTACATCAATTATAAGTCTGACCAGAAATATAAAAAGCTTCGCCATATTGCGGAAAAATATGGAACTATTTACGTACATATACGTAAAGTGATAGTAATAAATCGATCGAAGCGCCCCCAGGCTACAATTTTTATATTATTGGTTAGGCTTTACAATTCGATATGGAAATACTTGTTTTTAATATTTAATTTCATTATCATATTGGATATTCATACAATCTTATAAATTAATGATGCTTATTAAAATATTTCCTGTATAACATACGTCAACATCGCTAAAACTAAATTCATCGACCAAATGGCATTAAAAGATCTGTTGTCAAGATTAAAAAAACACTGAAATAAAACGAATACCATTTATCTATCACATAATTTAACACTATGATCTAATAGTAAGTCGATTTAGGCGCGGAACTACATATTAAATGCAAATAAAACACTACTTTTATACATTAGCAAATAGTACACTCTGACCAGATATATAAAAACCTTTGCCATATTGCGGAAACGGAACTATTGTGTATATTACAATGTGCTGTATAAAGCCGAATTAAGCGGCCCCTGCGGTTTTTTATATTCTTGGTTAGCCTTTACACAACATACAGTTTAATTTCAAATTTAAAAAGTGCTTTTGTTATCGTGGGCTTAACCCTTCATTTGGTAGGAAAACAAGATCAAGTTTTTTAAAATTCTATACCTAATACCTAGGACCTTGTAAATAATGATAAAAAAATCAGGTTTCTTTACAGTTTATGTCTTACTAGCTTCCGCCCGCGACTCCGTTCGAGTGGAATTCGAAAAACATAAAAAATAAAAAAAAAACATACAGACGACTTGAGTACCTCCTTCTTTTGGGAAGTCGGTCAAAAATTAAGTAGCCTATGTGTTCTGCCAGACAGTTTCATCAAGATTCCTTCAGCAGTTTATGCTACATCCATCCATCCATTAGCAAGATGTACCGGCCAATATCAAGTTAAGTATTAAACTGCTTGTCATATCAGTTTGAAAATGTTTTTTTATAGTTTAAGCAATAAAAGCTCACAGTTACAAACTGCAATACCTTTTGCTAATGTACAAAGTACCTGTTTAAAAACTAATTGCAGGGGAGATACACAACTAATTTATAACACATAAATATTAAATATCACATTAAATTAAATCAGTCATACATTAACAAGGGCATGACGCACGTGCCTACATTGATCGATTTATACAAGTCTTGCTGACTTTGGTATATATAATTTAACTTTAATTGATTTCAACACAATCTGCACAAATATCGAGAACATTTTATAATTCATGCATTTTTTACATATTTTATAAACTTGATTAATAACAAAGCTATCCAAATTCAACCACATTTTGTATAAATCTAAGTAAAATGCAAGAGATAGGCGAGGTAGATTTAAGAGTTTGTTCGGTAAATACCAGATTGAAAAAACTACACAATCATTAGGTACAATTTTTTTTTTCATTATTTATCATATTTATAATTGAATTTCATTTCATAATTTAACATAAGAATACAATGTCGACACATAATTTTACAATACAATGTCAAAGTAAATTTAAAATATAAGCGGAAACGCAATACAAAGCGTAACATTCAGATTTTGAGAATTCTTTCAGTCGTTATACAAGATGTATATATTTTAGACATACAATACATTAAAGCTTAGCGCTAATCTTCACCAACACATCTCCTCTACTTCGGGAGCGATTTTGATAGTTTAAACACTAATATCACTTTATCTCAAAGTCATTTAGGAATAACTGGTTAATGACCAG
Organism: Papilio memnon; assembly: GCA_003118335.3. NCBI lineage: Eukaryota > Metazoa > Arthropoda > Insecta > Lepidoptera > Papilionidae > Papilio > Papilio memnon. The sequence continues at coordinate 3,051,319 of LD688945.1, forward strand.
TATTTCAAATTGATTCAGACACGACATTAATCGTTTACGAATTATCGTAAACTGTTTCCCAACAAAAGTCCCATAATTTATGAAGAATTTATGACACATCACATTCATATTCCAGGACGGTTTTGTGATAGAAGAGAAGATACCTGGAATACAAAATAATCAAATTAATAAGTAGTAAGTAACTATTAATCATACTAATATTATAAATGCGAAAGTTTAGATGGATGGATGTTTATTAGAGTTTGTAGCCTAAACTGCTAAATGGATATTGATGAAATTTGGCATAAATATAGAGGATATTCTGGAAGAACACATAGGGTACTTGCTTTTATTTTTTTTTATTTCACGTTGTAAGAGTCGCGGGCGAAAACTAGTTAATAATAAGTAAGTAGCCAATATGCTTTCAGACTATTTTCTACATCTGTGCCTTTAACCAAGATCCGTTTAGCCTTTTTAGAAACATGTGGAAACAGACATCCATCCATTTAAATTTAAAGATTCTACGCGCCCCTTTTTACCATGCTTAGGGGGGGGGGGGAGTTTAGGCTTTTTGATAGACTGTAATTCCCCGACTTTCGCCTTCTGCCCTTTTCTGTCACATTACCAGTACTGCTTTCTCTATTACAATACTACTATGATATTTTAATAATAGTCTTGTATGTATGAAAAGTATGAAATACATACCCCTCACTATCGAGGACTTCCCGTAGCGAGGCTCTTGTGATCATGTGATCATCACACTTGAACCAGCTGCCCTTCATCTGTCGCACATACGCGGTATAATGTCCCGCATCCAGCGACCCAAGGTGGTTCACAACCGCGAACAACGAATACCGATTATCTTCAAAAATACCTTGCGGGGCGTTATTATTCTCTGATCCTCCCATATCCACCGCGCGACGATGCGACGACATAAAAGGAGTCATATCCAACTCAGCAGGAAAGGAAATAAAAGCCGATATCTTCCTATCTATCTGCGAGGAGTGTTCAAAGCGTTTTAAATGGAAACTTGCGACTATCGGTAATGTTTCTAATGTCAGCTGTTTGGTAGATTCCCTGTACGCTCGACAATTGGAGCATTTTATTTTGGCCGCTGATCCAAGATGTTCAGCCCGTGTGAAGCGCTCCAAGCAGGCCTGCAGCGAGCCGGGCCCGGCTACATCCAGGCTGATGTCCCAGAAGGGGTCGATGGTTGTGGATACACCGGAACAAGATGTGCACACCACATCACTCTGTAGGCCACCGGTGAAGATCTGATCTATAATACAGTTGCAGCGACCATTCTCTTTCTTCTCGATATCTTCAACACCGTTCATGCAATGCCTGTAACAATAAAATAATAAATTTAAATACCATAGATAACAGTATTCTACAATATTTGGCTCGCGACTACAGGGGATTGACTAAAGTAAGTACATTACGGAGATATACATCACTAAGTTGTACAGTCGCGAAAATCCGCGGTCTTCCACTTCAGGAAAAATTGCCTTGTTCATTCCAATGAGACAAACTAATTAGATAGCAGTGAGTGATTCAAACGAAGGGATAATAATAATAATAAGAAACTAGCCGTGTGTCACTTAACGACATTTTTTCTTACAGACACAATTATAAGCTGCGTTGTATTGGTTTTTATTCCGCGTCTCGTTTCAAAATGTTCAAACGTTTGTCGCTTTTGAGGTGGAACACCGCCAGTATTTCCGACTATACATCATTGAGTTGTACATCCCTGAAGTGTACATCACTAAATTGTACATCACTAAATTGTACATCACTGAGGTGTACATCATTGAGGTGTACATCACTGAGGTGTACATCACAAGTTGTACATTACCTGTGCAGTACATCAAGCGTGGCGATGAAGAACTCATGCGCGTCCTGCTGCTCGTAGCCCGCCAGGTGGCGTGCGTGTGTCCAAATCAGGTGTAGAAGTCGATGCAGGGTCAAAGGAGTCTTCGCGCCGGAATAAAACTCCTGAAAAACATAGCAAAGAAATGTTGAAATTGAAAGTTCAAGATTGTCCAACGAAAGATAATGGTTTCGTTAATAATAACGACTTAAAAAGGACGCGTTGTTTATTGCTAGAGACAGTATCACAAATATTTATACCCTAGTATTCTTACCTTGTACACTCTCGTAATGTTGAACGTATTGAAACAATAAAGTCTGTTGAATGTATTAGTAAAAAAATCAAAATTTTAAGCAATAAAAAGAAGGATCAATCTGTTCACGTTACCTGGAATAATTTTGACACTTCGCATACGAGGCATTTGCTGGAACTTTGCGCTTTGCATTTATGTTTCTCAGCCAGAAAGTAATCTCGCAGTAAGGGCGTGTGAATGAGCGCCTAAAACATACAAATACATTGTTTATTACAAAGCCCAGTCGTAGGCGCTACGGACCACCGCATCTTAGTGCAATAGTCGACTCAAATTTACGGAAAGTAACTAGATACAATTAGAACGGCATCGTATTTCTTGTTCATATTTATGGATGTATGTTATGAGTATAATCGTATAGGTTGGTCTTAAAAATTGTAAAATTCATTTATAATACTTTCGCGTTCTTAGCTAGAATTATCGAATCAATTTATTTAAATAAAATCTTGAATTTAATATAGCCACGATGTTTACTAAACGACAATATAAATCATACGTAATCATTATAAACAGGACGGAGCCGAGCGCCGTATCTCTGTAAGAACAGAACGCTTTCATAAATCAATAGAGTCCCTCGCGAATGCGCTATTGCGTCGTTAATATTTTAAAGGTCGAAAGACCCGGGAATTTTACAAGTATTGATTTCGTTTCGCTGACGTCCGACTGTAGGGCGCGACGCAACCGCATTACAATGTGCATCCATTTTAAAGGACTAACTAACTACGCAATTTTACTTACTTTATATTGCAATTCAAAATATGATAAAGAAAACGTCTGTATTATTCTATAATGTCTAGCCTTAAGTACATATGCAGAAAAACATATTACAAAACCGTTTTACGACTCAGGTAAAATTTACGTCAATAACAACGAGAAGGGTCCCCCTATTATTTCACATTGTATTTTAACTACCTGATTTGCTACATTTTGTAAAGCCTGGTTACTTTCAACAAACTGACAAAGAGATGTTCTAGGCCAAATAATAAAACATTAACAAAACCAACTTAGTAAGTAGCTTGTGTGTTCTTCTAGATTATGTACTACATCTGTGCGAAATTTCATGGAGATCCGTAGATCCGTTCTAGAGATACCTAACATCCATCCATCTAAACTTTCGCATCTATACTATTAGTAAGTAGTAAGATAGATATCAGTTGTAATGAGTACAGCATCCATTTGCAATCCCTTTCTCTGCCATGTGTATCGATTTAACTCGCAAATTGCGTCGATGAAATTAAAAACTGATAACCTTTAACATTACATCTTAATTACGATGTATTCGGTTGAAAACTGGTTTGCAGGTTCAAATATAATCACCAACCACCTCCATAAATACTTATTTGATAAATTAATGGATAAAATATCGAACCTTTGAAATTGTTCATTGAATAAAAAAACAATCTTTTATTTAAATTATTATTTTAAGCTAGTGTTTGGCCGCGAATTTATCCGCGCGAAATTTTAAACAAAACTTTTAAGTAGCCTATGTGATCTTCCAGGCTATGTTTTATATCTGAGTCAAATTTCATAGCGATCTGTTAAGCAGATCTGTAGATACATAGTAACAAACATCCATCCATCCAAACTTTCGAATTTATAATATTAGTATGAAGTATGATTAATCTATAAAATCTTCATTTCACATATTAGTGAATCTAAAAAAATGTTTTTAATACACACCTGGACAATGCAGTTCATGAAGCAAGTGGAGCCCAGGTTCTGCAGCCCCCGCAGACCTATTGTTGTATGAGGACTGATGAGTCTTCTCTTGCGGAGACGACGGAGGGCCATCGCCTCATTGGTGTTAGGCAACCATGGAGTGTATGGCACATGTAATCCTAATGATCTGTATACAACATTAATAATATGGTAACTGTGCAATAAATTACACCTCTACATATTTCCAGCTCAAATTTGATACAATTTACTGAATAAATAACTCCTAAAATTTGTATTTTGGTAAAATCCATGTTAAACTTTCATTTGTAAATAGTTATGATAAAAATCTGCTTTGACAATTAACTATAAACATTTATACAAAATTAAAATAAATAAAATTAAATCTTTGCGAAATTTCAAGTAACCTTGTGATCAAATCAATAAGTATATTGTTACTACAAGTTCAGAAACACAGCAAAACGTTGCAATCTCAAGAGATAAAACAGTTATGTAATTAATGGAAGGTCATTCAAGGTGGGAAAAACAACATGTATGTAAAAAAAATGCTTTTATTGTACCTATTTTTTTTAACAGCAAATAAATAGAATGATGAGATTCTAGAGGTCAATGAACTTAATGTACTAAATGCACTTACTTTGCTTCTTTTAATCTGTGTGTAACAGCAATATCAGTGAGTTCTCTATCATAAATGTAGTCTTGGCACTGCGCACAAAATATGTTGCCATGGCTCAAGTCAACATAAAGAAAGTGTTTCTTTGTCTTTGAATGATCTTGTATGTGGCCGGCGTAGCATCCGAAGAATATGCAGTGCAAACACGAGTGCATACGCGGTCCCGGTTTACCACAAGTGAAACACAAACAAGACGTCGCCTACGAAAAAAAAATGTTATAAATTTACTATGATACAAATTTGATTTATAAAAAAAACAGTGGCATAAAATATTTAGTTTGGCACAACCCAACTTCGCAAATGTCCACATAGCGAGTAAGTGTAGTTGAAAACAGCTGTTTGAGGTCAAAGATTACTAATCAGCTGATTGCTAAATTATACGAGAATCAAAGGTGTTATCATAATTATATTGTAATAGTTCACATTATTATAAAACAATAATCTATGAAAGCACTCGCTAGCTTCATTGTCATGTAATAAAAAACTACGAAACATATGCGTAGCGACATAAGTATAGTATTCCATTTACCTTGTATTTCCTTGCTTCGTATGAAGTGCATGATACGAAAAATGCGTGGACTATTTTATAAGGATGTGTACCCTTGGCGGCCTTAAAATTATTCAAGTGAATGCAACCATTGTCATTCATTATTTTGTTTGTAAAATAGGAGTGCCGGCTACGCCAATTACGTCGTTCAAATTCTACACGGCTAGAAAGAAAACTTTATATATGCTTCACATTTTTCAAATCACATTTAATAATCACAAAGAATCCATAAAGTTAATTACAATCACAAATAACAAAAACCACTACATAGGGCGTGTTCCTTTTCTCACCCTCAAGCCAACCTCGTAACGCTTCTTCGTCAAATAATAAGGGAGGAGATACTGCGGCGAGCAAAAGCAATCTATGATCATCATCTGTACTATGTCTATGTCTGTGCCTTTTAGGGATGTGATATTGAGCGTTGATTCAACGAATTAGCTGAATCCATATTATCATCATTATCGAATTAGTTGATACCCCTTCAATGTTAAACCATTGAACGTTTTTCATTCACATATATTTTTCATAGACTTTTTATCTCTTCCAGTCTTCGAATCCTTCTTTGTTGAATGTATGATTAACTAGTTAACACAACAACTAGTTAATCGACTAGTTGAAACGTTAACCAAAAAGCGATTCGTTTTATTGATGGAAAAAACCGTCAACGACCGACGACCTGCATCCCTAGTGTCTGTCTCTGCGGCCAGTGTGACCAGGTTGAAATTTAACTTTCTTCTATATGCTGCCATCTCGTCAAATATGCTTCTACTTTTTTTTGTAAAAATTGCCAACTTTTATCCATGGGAGGAAGAACGGACGAATAAAAAAGTCGTAATGTCTCTTTTTAGATATTAAAGCAGTTAAATACAGATTAAAGCGACTTAATTAATTAATTCTTAAATTATCATACCTATAATGTAGTTACACTGTTATTACTCGTTTTGTTTATATCGGCATCTGCGACAGCAATTGCCAAGATTTTTCACGGACATAATTCTACTAAAACTGGTAAATCCCGCTATATCTAGTCACACTGCTCTGTGCGCAAGTAAAGGTTCTGAAGATTTCCAGAATAATTTTTCAATTTTCCGCTTTTTCCCGTTTGTTTCTTGACATCTCACAGTGTTGCCAGAGACTTAAAAATAACACCACGCCTAAATAACTTTCAGGGTCGATTAAAAAAACGGGACTTAAAATTCTATTTTATGTAGTAATTATTCTTACAATTTTATCTACAAAAAAACTTGAGGTTTTGTTTATTTAGAAAACAGCTCCAAGAAAGTCAATTCCTCAAACTTTAGTGAACGCGATTTAACAGACTGCTGACTGATGAGTTTCCGAAGAGTAGTAAATAAATATGGCCGTCAGTCAGATAATAACGATGTAAACTTTTGTTTACTGTTTTTACTAATTCTAAGACATGATAAGTGAATTTGAAAATTTGTCTCTTGGAGGAAATAATACTGCTAGTAATCATGCAGATCCTTTTACGCACACCGGTAACATCAATATCTATTTTAACGCATAACTTTCCGAATATGACCTCAATGTACAGGCTTGGATGTTTATACAAAATACTGTATCAATGAAATATTTTTTCAGAGTTAACTCCTGAACAACAAAAAACCTTAATAGAAATAAGACGCCGTAAGACAGAATTGCTGTTGGAAATCCAGGTAAGTAGTAGATCAGCCCATACATAACTTTAACAAACGAGTTCAAGACAAATACTCTTAATAATAATAACATTTACATTTTACTATATCATTGGGAAGTTGCATCTCATTTCTTTAGTAAATATAATAAATGTGATACATTTCGCATTTAAAAACATAATTTATATGTTCAAACAAAACTGATATTTTAGCAAACTCTAGTAAATGTAAGTTAATAATCTTATTATTCATACGAAGTAAATCTAAGTAAATGAAGACCAAACACTAAAAACATAAACACCCTCTTTTCATAGAAGAAACAAGCTATATAACACATAATAACTTACATGTTGGTGAACAATAATATGTGAATTAGTAAAAAGAAATAACAGCATCTAAAAATGTTTACTCCTAAACAGCTCAGTGCTATACTCATAGTTGTTGGTTACTTAGACATACCTTAAATATCGATTTCTTTAACTAAATATGATGCACTTAAGGAGTTTATTTACCAATTAATGTTTGGGTGTGGCAGCAACACTTAAATGCGAAAAGATCACTTATAATAGTAGGAATGTGTCACATGTTTTATGTTACTCGAACTGCAATATTTATAATTTAAATAACTACTTGGAGTTTATGAATGAATAGCTTAAAATTTGCTGAGACTTACTAGAGATAGTCCCATACCTACCATATACTACTTACCAGGTGAAGCAACCCACTGATTGCTTGTTATGCATGAAGTCTTTGGATTGTAATATGAATTATTTTCATTTTTTTTAAACTTACCTGGTTTATATTGTTTACAACAGTTATAATAAATGTAATTATTTAACGGCAGATAATTCATGTGCTTCTGAGAAACCAAAAATATTTGTTTATTAAAACTAGCTGCATGCTGGCACAGGGTATTCATTTATTTGCGGTTACTGAATCCTTTTACTCAAGCTGCCATTGGTTATGATGTCTTAACATGAGTAAAATACATATTTTGTAATGGCATTCGTTTTTAAATGTATTTTTCACATTTTCCACATCACCATTTAACATCAGGTGGGATTATGATTAAGCATTAGATTATACTTCAATAAAAAAAAATCTATAAGACTACTACTTAACTCTACTAATAACACCCATGGTACAGTTTCATAAATATTTTCTATTTGTTCTGAAACAGTTTTATTCAATCTGCCCTATTTGTTTCTAGATTATTGTTCTATTTAACTATGAGCAAAAGTATAAATACACATAGATATGTACTTTTATAGCCATGAAAAAAAGAATATTTTTTACTTGAACCTGTTAAACTAGATTAATTTGGTTATTCCAAGTTGTGGACCCGGTTGTTTCATTCAACTTGCGACCCGGGCAAGTTTGTGACGTAAGCCGTCAATGCTCCGTTTACTACGACCGAGCGAGAGGCATGTAGTACACACAAGGCGGTAAATCGCGCCGCGTCGGGCAATGTCAGTTGCTGTCAGAACGCGGCGCGGGCGTGACGTATCGCCGCGTTCGACATTACGTTTTACCGGTTCTTTATTATCAGTATCGCATACCAGTGTTTCAAAGAAAACTATGTAAAGTGAATAGTTATTAAGCTTGAAGATCAGTTATCGGTATAGTGAATTCATCTAATCGAGTACTATTATAATAAAGCAGTGAGTGGTAATTTAGGTTCCTTAGTCGGACGCCAATATTTTGCGAGGTCTTAAACATAGGTGAAGTTAAACGACATGGATGTTTTGGGCTCCTCATGAAATGTAAGACTAATTCGTTAGTTCTTACAAATATTGGACATTCATGGAAATTGTATTTAATTTTAACTTATAAACTTTTTAATGTTAACTTTAGGAATAGTTGAAATATTAATAATTGTTAATGTTGATATCGCACATTGTGTAAATGTAGTTATTTGTAAGATCGTTAGATGTAATGGTTATTAATTCATTGTTATTTAAGGTTAGCAGTGGCCGTTAACTAGTTAGGTATTTGTCACGTCGTGATTCATTGAATGATTGAACATTCCATGTTATTGTTACATTTGAATAGCATATTTTTTTGTTAAAAATATGCAATCTAAATGAGGATTTTGAGATAAATTAAATCTTAATCATCTTTGTTGACTTGAAAAGTATTTTATCATTTATCTATTCTATAAGATTTTTAATATATAAATCAGTGCTTTGTTAGTCCGTAAATTTTTTCGTTTATGTATTATGTATGTTGGTTTCTATAGAAATGAAAAAACCCTGTTAGTGGACAACGGCCGCGTTTCATAGTTTATCACACTTCCGTCGCTGTTTCCGCAAAACGATATGTAACTTTGATAACACGAAACTGCGCCAAGCGTTTACGTTTTTGCTAAATGTTATGAGAATATTACATTTCCTAAGAATAATCTGGTTACTATTAAACACAACCAATCGCTCTATACTGTTTTTTTCATATCTGCATTTGATATAAGTTGATTAGTTTCAGTTGATTTTCAAAGCACATATGTAATTCAAACAGCGTAAGATCTCTACGACAATAATAAACGTACGTATGATAAGCGTGAATGCAAGAAGTATGTCGTAGGCGTAACGCGTAGAGATAAGAGATATGTAAGTAAACGTATAGGTGTATATTTGTCACGGTGCCAAAGTGAGGCGACGTTTGCGACTGTCAGTCGGGTCTGGCGCGCTCGTTAGGGGGCAGTGTGCGCCGAGCGCGATGTGTTTGCACGTGCGGCTGCTGTGCGGCGCGCTGTGGTGGCCGCTGCTGCTGCGCTGCGCCCGCCGCACCTACGACGACGACTACGATCAGGTGTGTGCAGCAAACAGCTTCCACCGCATAACGAAACCGAAATATATGTCGTTCAGCTTCACCTTACATTGTTTGGCAAAAATCCGACTCCGGCACCGGCGCGTGCTCGACGTTTACCACTTATTTGCTTTATTATATTTGCAAGTTTTGTTTACATTGTGAGCTTGTAGGTATCGCGGTTTGTAGCTTCACTAATATCGTGAGGTAGTGCCTAAATCTTGCCAGTGTGTGATGTGCAGTGTGCGTTAGCACTCGCTCGGAGTTATGTTTATCAAAGCTGGCCCTGGGACCGGCGAAGAGGAGAGACGTGGATCCGTATCTAATTGGTTTTCCTCGTTGAGGCGAGGTGGGAGACGGAGACGTGAAGATACCACCGTTCCCTCTGGCTATGGCTCTCTGGGTCGAAGAAAAGATGGTACACAAGCCAGAGGGAAGACAAGATCCGCCTGGGACCTCACCACCGTTACCAGAATGGTCTGTATTTACTAGCTATCGCTTTCTCTCTGAATATTCACGTATTGCAATGTCGTCTGGAGTTTTAGTCTTGGCAGTAATCCAAATGCGCTGCTTGGATGACGCTTTTTGAGTCTACGTGTTAAATTATGACTATACATAGTTCATTGCTTATTATTGAATTGAATACACAATAATAATCTTAGTTACCATGTTGTGATTGTTTAAAATCATTTCAATATTGAACTCACTAAAATTCTTACAAATGCAGGGTAGTGAACGAAATGACGGAGCGCTTCATTGTCTCGTAATTAAAAAGGCATTGGCCCTGCGGGCAATTGCTATAACAGTGGCGTGGTGCCTATATTAATATTTAAATAAAGCTATATGTCCGTTACTTCTTTCTATTAGTAGTTAGCTATAAAGTATTTCGTTGTAAATAAATAGAATGACGTCATTTGTGTTTTTGCAACCAAACGACATACTGATAAGATACGTTTTCAAACGTATTCCTAATATAATATAACTTCTGCACCTGGTTACCTAGTTTGTTTATAAACTTATCAGTGATACACGAGATAATAAGTACATGTTTTATCAAAGCGATGCACTGTGATACAATATAGAAATTCATTTCAATAGTACTGTTGATATAAATACTGTGCTAGAATACCTATCAATTCATAAGATCTTAAACCCTGATCTCTCTTAGTAAACTGATTGATTATCCTTGATAATTTTTATTGATTAGGGATTACCACTAATTTGATAATAACAGAAATAAAAGTCTAAGGAAAAAGATAAGAGAAAATAATAATATTTTTTTTACGAATTACTTTGTTTACAAAAAGATGGCAATATGGCTCTGCCATTGTTAAAATAAGTAAAAATAGTTTATTCTTCTACAATGGCAATACATCAGGAATTTTTTTTAATTTAAATTGTTATTTTCATTTCATGGAATACATTTTACCCATCATACCCATTCGTAGAATATTAAAATGTACAGTAAACAGTCTCTTGGAAATAAGAAAATTAGGACGTTTTCATGCTTTCTTTTTGGCTTTCGAGATTTTATTATTCTGTAAGCGATGTTCGCTTTCCACCGGAGAAACGAAATGATGTGACTTTTTCTCCTGTCCTTTTCATATCGAATACAGCTTATTTTTTAAAGTCGATGTTCATAAAAACACTTGTCAGTATTTTATTAGGAAAAAAAAAAATGATCTCACTATGTTTTATAAAATAAACAACCATGTTATCTAAATTCAAGGTGTCTTCTATTTACAATTTAGTGAATGGTAAGCCCAAGTCATTGGATTAGTATTTTCAGTAAAAAACACATGACATCAAAGACATTTACGACACATTTTGACCATTACGAAAACTATTTCGTTATAGAAAGGCGCTTGAAATTTATGTTAAGAAATCTGTATGTAATCGAATTAAATGTTTAATTAACTTCAACATTACAGCTTGGTTACAAATTGGTTTGATATAATTTTTTCATCACCAGCTCACTATATGTCCCCACCGAGGGGCTCGGAGCTTACCCTAAGTTAGGGTGACTAGGCCATAATTTTTTACCACACTTAAATTTAAATTAATAAATTCTACTATACATATTTACATAACCGCTTTTCTTTTAATAATTCTGACCCCAAGGCTGTTGATCGCATTTTACTCGTATCTCGACGAAAAGCGTGTAGAGAAAAGTATACGGCCGAGAATTCAAGGTTCAATGTTTTGCGATACTTAACTTCGCGTGCCCTTTGTTTATATGTAGATGAGGACAAACTCGTCATGTTTTTGTATGTAAATTACACTAAGTATATGTGTCGGTTTGTTTATACGCTGGTACACATAAATAGATTGTTTAGTCATGCAAAAGTAAGTGGTAAGATCAAGTGTTTTGTTTTATGATGGCATCTTTTATTTGCCAACGTACTGGAAGTATAAAATCAATCCATAATTAGTATTGTATAGTTCCCTAGGTTTAGCTATATGAGTTTTAATTATGATCGATATTGCTTGTAAGATTGTTTGATTCTTGTAAGGTTGAGTGTAGACATCTTTGATATTGGAGGAATATTCCAAGTTTTACAAAAAAAAAAACTCTGTTGTTTACCAATATAAAAGTTTTTATTGTTAGAGCATGCGAATTTATTGAACATTGACGCTTCAACACTACAGGCACATTTGCATGTTTCAATATACTTTTGCACCGAAGGTTGCCTGCATCCGCTCCCAGACGCCAGTGAGTCAGGCTGTCATTTTTGTATGCGGATGTCTGATGCACTGAAAAATACTTGACGCATTAAAATGGCTTTAGATGGTTATAATACTAACATTATATTACACATTTAATACACATTGAGGCTAGAAACTAAATTTAAACTATCAAGGTTATTTCCTTAACTTAATTATTGTGTAGGTCGTAATTGAGTTTAGGCAAACGATTTAATTAATCATCTAATGTACTAAAACTTTTAGGTCAAAGGTTCACGGGGTCCTATTTTTTAATTGACCTTGTTTACAAATTACCTAACATAAACCCCAATATCGTGATGAATCAGAAACTACATGTTTTTTATGATTATTATCACTGATGTGTGTTTAGCAGCTGTTACTTTGAGGTTTATTAAGATGTCTTGAAACACTTTTACGTTAGTGGTGTTCTTCATTTCAGTGTACGTTTTGTGAGCACAAAGCCTGTACACACAAAAGGGCCAGACGGGGCGCGATGTGACGCGTCACTACACAATGTGTGCTGCGGTCGCACACAGCAAAACTTGCCCTCTCATACATTGCCCTCGCACAATTACTCTGTACACAGGCCTTTTAATCTACGCGTAGTCCTGATCATTATCGTGGGATTTAGCTGTTAACACTCTGTTCGTTGTTTTATTTATCATTGTACAAATATTCTGAAGTACTATTTAACCTAGCTTAGCTATTTTAATGATCTTATCAGGTAATGTTCTGTACATTGTATTAATTACTAAAATTATGTCTATGATGTAGTGAATAAATTGTCGGCTTTCGGGAACATAAATAGTGAAAGATTTGTTGTATCCCATTTGAAGTAAACTTTCTTTATTTTACATCCAATAAAAATAATGGGTTGGCAGAATACCAAGCCGACGAGGGTGAAGGATTTTCTCTAGCGAGAGTTTCTGTTGGAACTTTCAGCTTTCATTCGATATAAATTAGGCTGTATCAGACAAACTTCGACCTTGTGCGAAACCTTAAAAGTTGCGTATAATCCACAATGACGTAACATATTAAATCTGGTGCCAAATACATTTTTCTTGCCAGCATATGAATTTTCAATCTATTCCTATATGGAATGTTTATTCTTACAGTGACGTCATTTATATGACTTTCAAGGCAATCGGTGTGACTATAAACAATCTAAAAATATGTATTATCTAACGGTATAAATATAGAAATTATGTACTACCTGAAGTCTATGACAATTGGCAGTGTAGGACTAACTTGTTTGCTTTTTAGCGCTTGCTTGTACTAAGTAGATTCTAGTTTGCTAACATTTTAGCCCTTGATCCTAAAAATCGTGTGACTTGTTTAGATATATTTCACTTAGTTATAGTATCTATTCAAATGAAATATTTGCAAGTTATTTGGATTCTGATTTTCATTAAATGAACAATTTATTACATTAACGAAACAACGATAGCTGTGTAAGATTGATTACACACTAATATATTTACAAGTTAATTAATCTAACGTTACTTGACAGTAATTAACCTTAATGATTTGACACTCCCTATCTGCTAAATGATGAATACTCGTATATTAATAATTAATAATAATTAATAATTAATAATAATATTATAAAGAGAAAAGATTTGTATTTTTGTATGTATTGAAATAACTCAAAAACTACTGGGCCGATTTTAAAAATTCTTTCACCGTTAGAAAGGTAATTTATCCGTGAGTAACATAGGCTATATTTTGTTATTTCACGCGGGCGAAGTCGCGAGCAACAGCTAGTTAATAATAAAGTAATATTAACACACGTTTTTGACAAAGGTTTTCGTAATGTTTAATTGAATATTTTTTTCGCTAATTATTATTGGTAAACGAAATACAGAATGTATTTCATACATCGATGTTTACTGGTGGAATTTTATTACCTACAACTTTAAATTCTTGGACTTTTGTTTGTCATTTTCTGAGTCACACTATCTCACAAAACCATTGCCGTTTGCGAATAAGAAATCTGCGAAAACGTTTTCTTTGAATTGTGCTCATTGAGTGAAATATGAATACTACGTAGCAAAAATGAATACAGATGCCCTTTTCATCTCGAAACGGTTATTTTAAATTGCACTGGGCGGACGGAGATGCTTTATTCTTATGAACATAACCGTCATTGTTGCGGACGCCCAGAATAGCCCTGCTGGTGGGGAGGTGCCTTGACCTTGCCGGGGGTGAGTGGGGCGCGGGGCGGACAGGTACGGTCACCGACTTGCGCGACCGGTTCGTACCCTAGTGCATTCTATGCCGACACAGTTAGACTTTATCTTATGACACATTAGTAATGGCATTTGGCGGCGTGATTAGTTTTATCTTTACACGATTCTATAATTCTGATGTTATTTTTATTTTAAAATATTGATGTCTCTATCACGCATATGATAACTGAACGGTTTATTGTTTTTTAGTATGTCACTGAAATTGGAATAGTATAACAGTCTTTTGGAAACAGTTATTATGGACTATTAAGAGCTCTGATGATTATAATGAGGAAAATAATGCCCCATTTGTATATTTTATACTATTCTTTCCTTCTTCGATACGTAACATTCATTTTTGTTATGAAATCCGTACCGTATTTATAGCGTATTGTGAGTTGAATACTATCGTAGTAACGTTGACTTCGCTATAAATATATTTCGTTGTGAAGATGTACAGCATTGCTAGTAAACAATCAATAGCACGTTGCCATGGCGACGTGACGCAATGTCAGAGCTCAACTTCAGCCGACAGACGTTCAATTTGTACGTGACACGAACTCGAATCCCGGCGGCCGCGGGGTACCGACAGCTTCGTCAGAAAACTAATAAACATTTACCACTCAACGTGTCCATTCGTTCGGTCTTAAAATGCCCAGATTATGACATTTCGTTGACCTATTCTACTTTTTATTTTAAATACATGTCGAAATATCTCAATAAACGATATCAATGCTAATATACTCGCAATAAGAAGATGTCTGAAATTATCGTGGCATAAATATAATTTCGTTTTTTCATGTAAGTTATAAACTGTATTTTTTATCATTGACAATAAAGTTTTTGCTATTTATTAACTGTTTGACGTTAAATATGAAACATTGTGAAATTATATAATAATTATTTATTTCCAAAGTGAAATGAAAATATTATAACTTAAGCCTTTCTTTTATATTGAATAAGAAATGTTATTTTATCAGTAATACTTGTTGCATAATAATTTTAACAAAACACGCCGGTAAACGTTGGCATTGTTAAAGATTTCAATATTCAAGCAAGCCTTTGTATTGTAAAGTTATACAAGAGTTACTCGTACCTTCTCTCGTTCAATTTTTTGCTCCTTACAATTTGAATGGTGCAGTTAGTGTTTATCTCACGACACGAGGCATTTGTCGGCATCGGAATCAGGTGGACACGGTTGCCTTTTGCCGACCGCCTTGTCCTTCAATTTTTTTCCGTATTTAGTATGTGGTTTTTGTAGGCCACTTTGAACAAAACTCGACATTTCTGTAAATCATGATTATCGACATATTTAAGAAGTATACTCAAGTATCAATGTCTACGACCATTTGTCTCTCAAATGTACATGTTTTGGCTATACGAGAATATTGTTATAGTGTGTTCGCCTATTTTCACACGAAACATTTCGAATTTAATTTTTTACCCTTTTACCATAGACTTGCAAAGTTATTTAGTAGGAACAAACACGTAATGAGGGTGAATCTATACAATGCAGTTCAACGTGCATTGACTATTAAAAAAACAAGCTGAATAAATATGGTGACTGCCTTATTTTACTTTGCACTAATTATTATGTACATATTGTTATTGTATGAAAATACTCTGTTCTCGTCATTCGTCGTTTTTATTCACTGTTTTCGACATAATTCGTCAATATTTTTACGATTGGCTGCTACATTTAAGTAGGTGACCGTTTTACAGGCGCTTTGACTGTCGCATTAAATC
>LD688945.1:3071050-3082925 GCA_003118335.3 Papilio memnon
TCCATCCATCCACTTTCACATTTACGAATTAATGCTAATACTATACATAAGTGTTTTCTTACAGGAGAGTTCATATATTGGTCTGACTCACTGGCGCATTGCAGGATTGATGCAGATTTTGCTCGCTAAGTGTTTCTTTAACCACTGAATATTAAACCAGCAATTAATAATTTTATTGGAAACGCCACTGGTGAACCGTAACAAATTAGTGGTTGTTTATAACTCAATTTATTTGTACCGAAACCATTACTACTGCTGTTAAAATATACATGTTTAATTTATTTTAAGCGGTTAGATACGGTATATTCTTAGGAAACGTCTGAGCTATTTGTTGTTTTGAAAGGCACCTTACTGTTTACCTGGTAATTAAAAAAGTATAATACTTCTATATTATTAAGTTAAGTACCTTTGTAAAATTGGAACCCTTAGAACTTTTTACAAAGTAACGAACGAACAATGCTGTTCGCGGAACTAAATGTTACCCGAAGGTTACACGTTGTTGTCACAATGATGTTTGTCTTAGAAAATTCTTAAACGATTACTTCATCGTGTGTGGAATATAAATAGTTATATGCCGCTGCCTAGCCTCACATATTCAGTCTGTGGTCATTAGTGACGAATATTAATGGCAATTTTGTGAACTTTGTTACCTGTCCTTGTAATACAGAAGTGTTATTTTTATAATATACGCTTTGCTACAATAACGACGAGACGATGGGGACATAAACCAGAAAGTGTTAAGAATGAACGTGTTGGCTACAAAGGAAGAGGAAGACCGAAGAAAGTATGGATGGATTGTGTGAAAGAGGATATGCTTAAGAAGGCAGTGGATTCAGATATGACGGCTGATAGAAATGTATGGAAGAGTAGCACATACTGTGCCGACCCTCCGTAAGGGATAAGGGCAAGTTGATGATGATGATGCTTTGCTACAATAACTAACAATAATTTCTTAAGATAACATGTTACTATTGCATTGTGTTATGAATGCTGGATCATAACTTCTTTTTCCTAGTTAGTGGTTATTATTTTCTTTTATGTTGTGCGTACTCTAAAACAAGTTTGTTTTAGAATGTGTCTAGGAAGTGGAGGTCGAGACAGGTTGATATAATCTGTCCAATGTAGTTTCCTGTAATCATTATTCGTTTAAATATATCGGTATTCAAATTTGTTCGGCAAGTCACGCTGTCTAGTCTTAACACCGTTAGAATTTTTCGATTCGCAGAACAGACTTTATCTTTTACGACTTTATATTGACCGATGTTTGTTTTAATAATATTGTTTTCTTTACTCACTATAAATACGGATTGTTATGCAGTGCTTTTGCACCTTGTTTGTAAGGCATGTGGCGTATTCTATTAAACAAAGTTTATCAGTCGCTGTAGATATTGCAAAAGTTATTACTGGACATAATCTCGAGCAGGCACGACTCAACTTCTTGATTAAGTTTGTCTATCAGTTCAACTACACTTCGAAATGTTTACCAGTCACCAATAATCAGAACATATTATATCTATAAATGTATGTCTAAATAAATGTTGCAACTTTATTGTATTTAAAAATGTACACTGTTATGACGACACTTGTTATTTTGATACTCGCACAGTTATCTGTGATTTCTTAGAAATAAATTACTATTTTTAATACAACAAGAATTTGTATTTATATCATATATATATGATATCGTTCCATACAATGACTATGATACGCGATCTGAAGATGGCAATTAACATTCAATTTTTATATGACCTATGCCCTATAGTGACCTATTGACATTGAATATAGTGCTTGGTCATGACAACGACAAGTGGAAGCGAACGTTATTTCAATCAATATTAGTTTATATACTTTCATATTTAAATTTTCTCTATAACACTCAAATATTTAAAGACTTTTGTTCAATAGTGCTATTTAGTATATTGTAATATGGTGTAGAGTATCACGGATGTTGTAGTAAACTCTTCGTTGTTGTGAGACATGTTCAAAATGTAAACAGAAGTGTCATCTTGTTTACTATGTTTGTTGTTTTACTGTCACCATTGTTTTCATTTCGGAAAGCATTACCGGTTCGTGCGTAAACAAACGAGGTTCAAGCAACAGAGATAATAAATAGCACCTAGCATCATTTTATCACTTTTATACTAGTCGGTTGTTAATGATGGTAAATCTGGCCAACAATTTGTACAGAAAAAGTTTTATGAAAATAAATCATGGCTGATTGTCTCCAGGAAGATTCGCTGCGCGGTAATTACTACAGCAAACTGGAGTACCTACGGCCGTTCACGTTCATCCTTTCACTACGCGGCTTGCATAATGCGCTATATCAATTGTTCTTGGCCTCTTTTTTAGAGGATGCTATGAATGCGATTTTTTATATGCACATTATGTTCTACGCGAAGCATGAGTTTATTCGCGCTTTTTTGATAGTTGGTGACTTTTATAACATCAAATCATCAACTAAATGTTCAACGCAAAAGAGATTGTTTACAAATGTACTAAACGTCTGTTTACTGTCGTAGTTGTCGCTTGAAATTTCTTTTGAATATCATAGTTCACCCTAAAATGGCCGATGGGATAATTTTAGAGTTGGCAGTTGGGCAGAAATACCGTCACCGCAGTCGAAATATCACTGGGCCAACAGAAAGTGCCTACCTAAAATATTCGCCGCTTGTTAGACCTTGACAGATAAAAACTTTTTGTCTGATGCCTAACGTAATAAATTTATATGTGGACAAAATCGTGAGCTAAATCTATTACTTCACTCTCTTTGTATTTTGGACTTTAGTAATGTTGCGCCAACTGTTTAGTTCGTTTAAATTTCAGTTTTTTTCTATTCTCACAAGTAATTACTGTGATTAAGTGATATAGTATAAACTTGTTGAAAGATAAATAGAAAATCAATAAACGGATAAACAAGAATTTAAATTTATATGCGTAGTTCTATAAGTGATTTGTAATTGATGAGGATATTGTTACTGCGTTACTATACGGAAACCTTGTACCCATATTTCCGCCATCAAATGCGCAAAGCATGTATTCAATTTGAATATCGTTAGAACTCGGTCATGTACTAGCTCACGTAGGTAAAGTGTGATTTTATTGTTGACTTTAGAGTTAACGCCGTTTAATGCATCGGCCGTCTTGGTTATCTCGTCAATCATGTGATGTCAGCGCTTATTTGTTTGTACACTGTTGTACTAAAATGTATGTAGTCTTAAAGGTTTAATCTTTGCCTTTGGGTATAGATCTCGTCATTATGTAAACTTAGAGCCCATGAGGTCATATTTATAACAATTATTACGTAGAATTTATAAGTCATAATCAAACGTTGTAATAGACGTTTAGTTGCAAATCGCTAGTAACCAGAAATTGTCGGTCGACCATGAGATGCTGCAATTATTTTTGATATGTGTAATGAAGGTTAACCATATCTTTACATTAGATTACATCTGATTTGTAAATCTGTAAGGTTGATCGTTTCATTATAAAACACGTACGGCGATAAGCAAATTGATGTTTTATTGCTTTACTTCCCAAGAACTAATTATTATTATATTAGAATATATTTACAAAATCGTTAGATGAGATATATTGTGAAATTGAAGTTATATATTGTTATGATTTTAGAATATAAAATTTCCTACCATTCAGCCTTTTATTGTTAGTCAAATAAATGTAAACTTATAGTGTACCGTATAATAAGATATATTGCATGGTTTCAAGGGAGTCACGTAGTAGTTGGTAAATGTACGGCCCTTCAGAAATAGGTTACAATATTTATAGACTGGCATACATTAGCCCGCCCATTAGTCTGATGGATTGTCGTAAACGTTGACTAATAGATTTAATACGTGGTTTTGTTATGTTATTTTGTATTATACAATTTATTTAATTAATAGGCCAAATGTTTTATAAACTATTCATAGAGAGTTTGTGAAAACATTTTAGTACCAATGTTATCGTTGCGTAGAGATAGTTATTAAAAATATAACATGTTTAATAGAATATTTGTTTTATTCGCTATTATAATAAATTAATCTTACCAGATTATTTGATGTTGAATTCAATAAACAATCATATTGTTATAAAAATACTAAATGGTTAAATAAGGTGTTATCTTAGAATCACGATATTGTATTTCTTAAACTGTATTGATTTAATGAATATGGTAATATTTAATCAGCAGCAGAAAGTGAATTCCATCCTCTATTTACATATAGGAGCGATTGCCTCAGCGCAGGATAGGATTCATTACGATAAGTTAATGGCTAGTAACCGACGCTACTGTTTGCTCACGTGGACCGTACCTTTGTAACTGAATCTAATGTGCACTCATTAAGACTTCCCCTCGTTATCTACGATACTAAACTTCGGAGGGAGTCTTCGCGTCCTCGTGCCGGCGATATAAAATTAATTACAAGCACATAAATAGGTAGTTATTCTCGTACTTTTATTGCTTAATTAATTTGTTCCGACTGGAATAAACCGTTACGTCAATAACGTGGAAATTTGTAATTTATTTTTGTATCTTTGTTACATCGAAATAATTAGATCATCTATTATATTATTTCCAAATGTTTCTTAAAATTTCATAAGTAATAGTAATGTTTTAATTAATAACATATCATTTTTAGAACTTAATTACAAAATTGCCTCATTAATAATATTATGTATTTGATGTTACAAAAAGACTATATGCTATATAGAACTAGGAAAAACACTATATTAACACGTTTTAATATTTAAAAAATTACAAACTTGTTTCATAACTTCTTTTACACATGTATGTCTTGATTAATGTTTTTCTTTGTTTCTTAATTGCATTTACAAATGAAAAGGATTTATGCAATGTTGCGAAAATCTTAAAGAATAAACCATGTTTACTGCACTTTTGTCTATTTTAACATTGATATGGATCTGTTACAAACAATAGCTTAGATAATAACATCTGATATCAGTGAGCAAGTTATTAGCATTCTTTGAATATTTCCACGTCGACATTATCGAAATTTATGCAACCATATCAATGTACCGCGCGCATCCGGTTTCGGAAGTCGCTAAACACAGGGAAAGTGAATTAATAGGGGAAAGTCTAAGGATTCGGATGATTGCCCACTCAAACGTTGTCTCATCGCAACACGATATTTATCACGTTGTTTATATAAGAATAAAATATAATTTACAAAAGAAACGACGATGACAAATTAGTTTTTTCACTCGTTTAAATCATATTTTTATTGATATAACTAAGATAAATTAACTTGAATATGTACCTACTGAAAATATCAGATTATGCAAAATAAATGAGATGACCACAAAACGACTTTAATTGTTTAGTTTGATTTTCTACGTGCATATTTATGTAAAATTATAATTGTTACCAATGGTGCACGTATGCATATGGAATTAACGCAATAAAGCTAGCAAACAGTCGGCTGAAGCAGTCGCGCATACAAATCGTATCTTAATTAAATAACAAGTTTAAAGTTGTTAACCAATAGACGTACAGTGCGATATTATATTGCAAAGGATCCATCTTGTGTCATTGCATCATAACACTTGATATAGATTGATGGCATGCTATTATTCACTCTTCAAAATTTTCTCTTTATACTCTGGCAATTGTATTGGACATTTATTCGCACGTTTTCTCGCTGTAAGAATAAAACAAAACTCCTTTCTTCTTATTTATAAAGGTCTATGTCAGTTCGAAAAACAATGCCTTTGATACGACGAGTTAGAATTTCATTTTTATAAGTTTTTATTCGCCCATTGGTATAGACGCATCCGGCTGCAAGACAGTGCTTTCTGGGTTATAGTGGCACATATCAAGGACTTAAATAAAAATGAACAAAATAACAAAACAAATTAATTTAGAAATTAAAACGATTAACTTTAAAGTCATTAACAGTTTATTTTTGACCAACAAGAGACAGGTGAGTCAAAATTTGATTTAGTTTGATGTACTTTTTTGTACCCGCAGAGTTAATTTTAGTGAGTAGATAAAAAGTTACATTATATAGTTGTTCTTGTAAAATGTTCGTTCTCGAAGATTATAAATAAACAGGTTGAACGTATTTCACAATCATTCGTTCTCAAATCAATTAGTTTCAGTGTGTTTTAATTCGTTTCAGAATTGCCGCGGTTTTATTGCTGTTTTCTAATCGATGCTTGTAATTATTTAAATGACATTGTTATAAAAACATTTTTTTTTTGCATTATTTCGTATATCCCACAGTACCAGTGTACGAGAATTAAATGAAAATATTTTTTGTATATTTTTGTAGGAAGTTTTGATAAAAAAATGTATCACATCCATTAAAATTAAGGCAAATATTCACAGTAATTTGCGGCAATTTATTTATTAGTTAGATATCGCCAAAGATTGCATTTTTTAGTTAATTTTGAACACTTTATTGAGCGAGACCGAAATGCTGTTTTCGATTGCGAAATCCGACGAAAGTGTAGCTAAATGATTACATAATAATTCTCTAGACCTCGGGGTCACACTTTTACCGCAATTCAATTGTTTATAAGTACGGATATGGCGCAGTGCGTAGTAACCGTAATGGCCATTATTTCCACATTACACCAAACACTGAGATTAGAGTCTTACAATTGTCTAATACGATCTATTCGGTTATTAGCGAGAGAAATTTTTCTATACTGTACACGAAATCGCTGTTTCGAAAGCAATTAGCATAAAAGATTTACATTGATTTAATGTTTATAGTCGATCAGATGGAAAGTTTTGATGTTATTATACAAAAACGTCGTAATATAGCTGGCTTCTGCTATTTACACTAGACTAATCTGATCTGCATCGAACATTACTGGTCAGCGTCGCTTTTAAACGACGCGCACCCAACAAATTACCGATAGGGCGTTCCGCGTCGCCTGCTGCAGTCTGAACGTATGGATCGATGTCTGGATTAGCTCTGGCTAAATCTAGGGATGTGATTGATATCGCACGCGTGCTTTGTTTAATCTAATGGTTATTAAAATATCATATGTGTGACCGTACACTCACTTTTAATTCTCTCTACTTTGAGCGAAGGAATCGTTTTGCAAAACAAACTTATTTCTTGTTTCGCTTGTAAATTGATATTAATAGATGGAAAATTATATAAATAACTTCTATTACATTTGATCTTTAGATCACTTTTATACAAGACGATGATGGTCTTTTAAATCACATCTCAAAAGCTATCCCTGCTCACAAAACAGGTTTACCATCATCAATACATTAAGTGTTATATGATAAACGTAACTAGTCTAGACTATCCTTTGATAATGATGCTTATGATTAATGTCCGTGTTGTTGGCGCCCCTGTACTTAACGCACTTCATTCACACAAAGCACTCGAGTGCGGGACGTGTATGAACTAAGTAATTTCTCTCTTAATTGAAAGTCAGATGGACGCACCGCCTACAGGATGTAAGCTGTACAATAAAATTACTAACCCCACAGTACAATGTTCTTTTCTGTTTGAAAAAAAAAAAAAGAACAGCGGTTAAAGGAAACTTATAAATACCTTTCTTGTATACTGTTTCTGATAATCAATATTTCGCGTACATTGATTTTTAATACGATAAGACATTTACTTGTAGGTTAAAATGAAACTAGCTTTTAACTTTTTAATGATGAAACTACGTAAAATAACATCTTGTTTAAAAATTATTATAAATTATTATAAGAAAACGATAGCACGTAACCATAACATGTTACGAGTAAGCGAAGTAATAAGTAATGCAATAAAATTGTTATATGTATTAAGCAATAAATTTTGTTCGACACATTCACTTTTATTGGTGAAAGGTTCACTTGCTGTTAAGAATTATTCCACCATTTTCAATAAACATATTCCAATTTACGGAGACTCTGTATCCCATCAACAATACGTGTGAAATGTATATTTTTATATATCGGTTTATAAAATAAACGATTTGATTGGATTTAACAAGTTGTTTTTGTTTGTTTTGTTGTGCCCAATGGAATGTTTCAGCTATTAAACACTTGTTACTAATTAATTAAGGAAACAGTATTTTGTTGTTTTTGGACTTTATTACGAAAAACGATATTAACGAGGAAGCTGTATAAAACGGTTTGTATTAATCTACTCAATTGCAGCAATTCAAGCAAAGTTTAATTTCAATTAAGCAGAGAACAGTCTGTAAAAGTAATAACAGCTACTTCAATAGCTTCATTTCATTTCATTTGAATTTCTAAAGAGACATGTAAACTTAATTATACTTGTCCCTTTTAAGAAAGATTTCTAAACCACTTTTCATGCAGGCACCTGATGCTGCTCCAGTAAAAACCTGTCTAGACGGGGGGGTTAATAAAAACACGGCTCTTATAGGCCTGAACCAATGCACATAGGCAATACTAGAGTGCGAGTGTTCAAGTTATTGTCAACCTTCGGAAAACAATATTCGATATGCTTTAGAATCTATATCTAATATTTTATGTGGATAATGCTTTGGATATTACGATTTCATGATTTAATTAAAAATTCTCTGCTATTAATGAGTATTATATTCAAAATACATTTTCCTGTGCAAGCTTTTGTCTTTCCTGCCACAATAAATAGAAATGTTACTACGTATTCATAATAGGATCGTTTTTAAAAATACAGTATTACACAATAATTATGAGAATTTTGTAAACAATTTAAGCATTTTTAGTAAACACAGTATTTGATTCGTGAAACTCTGGTTCCAGTTGCAACAATAATATTTTTTGCAGAATATGGAAACTCAAACATGCCTGCAAACAAAAAAATATAATATTTTCGTCATATGTATTCCTAATTATAGACTGTTAAAATAAAATGACGACTAACATTTTATAACAAAGTGGACCTTTTTATCTCTTTCCCCAACCACGATGTTGTATTATATTCACATTTCTATTGGTATAAAGCGGTAGGGTTTTTAGTATTATTTTATCGTCTAGACGAGTAGGACCCACGTGTCCCGGGGGAGTGGGTTGCCGACCGCAAATTATGTTATGCTAGTTTCACACAAGGGCAGAACGGGGTAGTTCAGTAGGGTAGTGCAGTACTGCTATTATTTGAACGCAAAATTGACCGTCAATACGGTACTGATCTAACATACTGTTCTGCCTCACTGTGTTGCCCTCGTGTGAAACTAGCAACATTGCGACGCAGCCAGAGCGTAGCGCTGGAACGCTCGGTACATTGTGAGCTTGTTTGATTTATTTTAAATGCCTTATCGTATGACTGACAATGAGTCATTTTATCATACAATATTTTTTAAAGTCATATTTCCTGTGAAGCGATCCTGATTTCGGTAATGTCCCCAAGTTATGCGGGAACTTTGTCTGTCAAACGTTGTGGTATTTTTTGTAACACCCATTACGTAATTTTCAATGTACGAATTAAATTCTGATATATTATTGAACTTGCATTAAATTAAATACATGGTGTGGCCAAGCTAGGCTAGGCATAGTCTGCAATGTATGATTACAACAACCTAATTAAACGGTTTAAAGGTGCCTTTTCAAATTAATTGATAACAGATCTGCGTTATTTTCTATTACTGTAATATCATTACGTTTTCATTATACATGTAAATTATAATTTTATTCAAAGTTAAACATGATTCTTGGTAAAGGTAATTCCAATAATTGACATTTAAATACACCTGCCTCTAAGACTAATCAACGCGAGGTTAGACAGGTGAACACTTTAGTTGGATTGGGGATACAATATAAGTATAATTTCATAATTATTATTAATATTAAAACTATGAATAATGTCTAAAGCATGTATGTTTGTAGCACTATAATTCCCCTAAATTTGAGTAAGATTTTGTAGAAACTTAGGTTATATTGTTAAATCCGATACATTTCAAAACATTCGCATCGATAGCAATTTTATTGAATCATAATATAGCACTATAAAACGTAAGATTGTCAACTATATAGTATTATAGTGCAGCTGAAGCATTTGGATTGTTAGTCTGTCTGTAAAAACATATACAATAATAAATAAAGATATAGATAGTAAGAGACTGCACAACGGGCGGGCAATGCTGCACCGAGATCTTTTTATTTGCACTACTCGTTACTCGTACAAGCTAGTTTTTATTTGTCATGGCCAGCGTTCCGTGGAATTTCGTCTATTTTAACTTCGATTATCTATTTTATCTTATTCCAGAAGCTTTTACTATACTTTTTTCTAACTGACGTAAATACAGATAATTTGTATAGTACAGTAAAACTCTTTGTGTTTAAATTCTTTGATATCAAAAGACTATATTTGTAATTTCTCAGGTTTATTATCAAATACCGAATTCGTAGCAAAAACAATGTCAAATCTTTTAATAGTCCATAAAATATTTTAATATACATTTATATGAAAATTAATAATTTTTGTCCTTCCGAGTATATTTCATAATTGGTCTTTGTTGTTATAACGATTAGTGCATTGTAGACAATTTAGTGGTCTTTAATTGAAATGAAGGGGAATGTGATATGAATCATCATGACTAACGAAACTAGTTCCACCATATGCGTAAAGTATTGCATTTTATTCAAATTATCATTGCTGCAACATTGCTCCGAGCTTTTATCTTGTAAGAAATGGTACGACTTAAAAAATTCAAGGAATGTGATTGTAATGGATAGATAAAAAGTCTATACTAACGATGTCAACTCTAAAAGGACATTGAACTATGATCTATAAGTTACTGCTAATTTTATCTCCTAAAGTGAGCCAGATAAAATGACACACTTGACAGAGTAGTGCTAACATTCACGATATTAACACACGTATGTAACATTGCTTATAAGTATTCGATCTCAAAAATAATAACTATCATATTTTATATAGACTTTATATAGCTAATCCGGTATAGCAGTTGTGCGAAAGTAAATAATGTTAGGCATTCTAATTGCAAGCACGGCTTTGTGGTTCACCTTGCCGCTGGTGCGGTGCACGCGCGGCGCAATGCTCGCTGCAATTTGTATCTATCACCGGAGCTTGCTAACCACAGGCTAGTTTCTAAATTATTGTCACATTGTATACTGGTTTGTACAGGTGATATTTAATAACTTGAAAATCAGAGCGTACATAGTAATTAAATCTAAAAAGTAAAAATATTATGAAAGAATAGCAAAGGGTTCCAATCAAGACAACCTTTCACTATCTTAATTGGGAAAAAATTCTTGTTTGTTACATCTTAAGCAAAACGTATTTACCAATTTTAATTAAAATCAGAGCAGTTTGACCGGAAACAGAATTATAATTTATTATGTTGGCGCTAAAATTGTATGATGTAAACAACTTGTTAATTTCATTACTTTTATTAACTTAAGTTGTGACCTACATTCTGTAATGAAGAGTTCTTGTTAAATGGCCTGAAACTGAGACTGCAAAGTTTTTATTAATTTTTGTTATATCTGTTATTTATTCATGAAATGATTCAAAGGCACAGCGTCTAGTTAATAATTATTTTAATCTTACATAAAATACCCAAAAAAGGAAATTATTGAGAAAAAAGCTTAAAATAAATCGACGTTGCTGATGCTCAGGAGTTAACTTTTTGAGTTTCCCTGTTTTAATTATTAGATGTTAGGATAAACATGGTACAAGCATAGTTACAAAAGTACTTTTAAATATAGACCTTGTCGAATACCCCAGATTTTTGTCCTGTTTAGCGATGCGGAACAAAAATGATAATTTACTTTATCTTCTGCAGCAACTCAAAGATGAGCTGGGCGAGGTTGTGGCGGAGCTGGAGGCTCTCGACGGCCAGGAGGAGTGCAAACAGAATAGCAAAGCCAAACAGATGAGCATAGGCAGGAAAAAATTCAATATGGACCCCAAGAAAGGTAAATAGTTTTTCA
>LD688945.1:3087832-3099000 GCA_003118335.3 Papilio memnon
TTCCAATTCAAATTAGATGTTTCTACGCACATTGCATGTAGTTTGTTTGGCTTTAGAGATGCCTTAGTTTGTAAGACAGTATTTATTTTCGTCTAAATAATTTCGTAATAATTGCGGTTTTATATTCAGTTATTTTAATTACAGTTTATGATGAAAGATTATCCATTGTATGCAGTGTTTTAATAACAAAAGCGGCTGTAAACTGTCGTGCAGGGTCGCTGTATAGGGGATGTTTCTGCTATTTGTATAATGAACAACCTGTCACCGTTTATGTACGCATTATCTTTTTGTTCACACTTTCATTTATTTGTCGCAGTTGTTATGTTTTCATTTCGAAAACATGTTTAAAATGCATAAAAAAATCTTTTTTATATTTTATTTTTATTAATTTGCACGCAATCGTTATTTTCTGCTCATATCTTAAAGAGTGACATCATTTTATATCCTGTTTTGTTGCGTAGGTCGGTTAGGTTTATAATTTTCAAAGCTTGGGTAAAAACCCGGACGACACGTAGGCGTGAAATGCGGGAAAATGTAGATAAACTTACTTGAAGGGATTTTTCAAACTACGTAACCGAGGTTAAATTCACTTATGCTTTGACAAAAAAATTACCCACGTCATTTAACTAACATTGATAACAGATAGGTCATTAACATTCAATGTTTAAGGTTTTTTCCTGCTTTAAAATGTACACGAAAGGCGTATCCTGTTTGCGATAATAAGTGGCCTTTGTTGACTTTATATTCGTATTTTGTTAAATAATGTAATAAAACACAAAGAAAGAAAGGGAGTGATGTTCATATTATGCACAATATTCGATAGTTTTAAAGTTGACTGACAGAAATTTAATCAGAGACACGAATCAGAAGCCGTAAGAGACGAAAACCTTCATTATCACGAACTTGAGTCACATTCGATAGTGATTCGGTGACGTTACAGATTATCGAATCGATATCAAAAATTGTTATCAGAGCTAACCTTACTGTACTAAATGTACTATTTGTTTCTTAAAATACTATGTCATTAAGTTTTCGTTGTCAACACGTAAGAAGCTATTTAAATAAATAACGAAGCGATTGTTGTTCCCTTCTATCGCAAATTAGTTTAATAATAAAATATACGTATTGTTTACAGACAATTCCTCTGGAGTTTTCGATTGCCGGGCGAAGCTCAGAAGATCGACAGAATGATGGAGTGCTTCGCGCAGCGCTATTGCCAACTGAACCCGGACATCTTCACGAACGCTGATACGTGCTATGTGCTCAGTTTCGCCATTATTATGCTGAACACGTCGCTGCACAACCCCAGTGTGAAGGACAAGCCGGCGCCTGAGCAGTTTGTCGCCATGAACCGTGGTATCAACAACGGCGGGGATTTACCTCATGAGTTGCTCTTGGTTAGTATAGTTGAGAATTAAATTCACTCCCCATAATGATGTTACAGTCATAGGATTTAATTTAGTACTTCTGATGTTTGGTCAAATTTTTGAGTGGTTAATTAACTTTATTTATTCAGTAGCAGTTAAAATGATAGAATTGCTGATTTTAATATCAAATACTAATATTATAAAGAGGAAAGATGGATTTTTCGATTTTCGTATGTATTGAATAACTCAAAAACTACTAGACCTATTTCAAAAATTATTCTACTATTAAAAAGCTACGTTGTCAATAACTAACATAGGCTATATTTTTATTATTATTTAATTTCACTTAGACGAGGTCGCGAGCAATAGTATGTAAAACTAACTGTTGCTCGCGAATTCGCCCGCGTGCACTTTATAATATTAATATAGATAAAATACAATAATGGTTTTTCCCATTCCATTATCAGTTTTATGAATATAAAAATATTGCATGCGACGATTATTTTGTGGACTTTGCGATGTGATAGTCATGCGTGGGCACATGTGAACATTCCGCACAAACATATCAGCGCCATTTGTATGTATATAATGTTAGCATATGTATGTCAATAATTGAGCATGAGTCACAGGATACGTGCGTGCCCGAGTACAGCGTACATAGTGACGTGTTTGTTCATAATGACGTCACTGTTAAAAACCGTACGGAAATATTATTATTTAAATCGGGTATACAAATTTTACTTTCATGATTGTAAGTAGCTTTTTATTACGATTAATGTTTAGAGCGTGCGCACACCTTTCACTAAACTATCGCACAACTGTTTAGTCTCGCTTTGATACCTATGCGCTTATATGGAGGTGCGCACTACTACTACAGTTGTACAACTAAACTGTTAAATGGGCTATAAAACAATCGACAATCGCACAACCGTTGTGCGATAGTTTAGTCAAAGGTGGGCGCCCGCTCTTACAACCTACTTTATTAGTTTACAAAAACCATTGTTATGTTTACAATTCAACTTACTGAATAAACACATCTATTAATAAATTCATCTATTATTCGTAGCAAGTGAACCGTCAAAACGTGATTATGAATCGTGTTTATTGACAACATTGACCTCTTTGCGAACTCGATATAATGCTATTTCACACGACGACTGATGAGTGACGTAGAGTAATAGAATAGAGCACTACAAGTCGTGGATGGCAGTACTAGTGAAGACAACTTTACATCTTCACGGTAAATGTGCGTTTAAAAAAAGCCAGCACTGCTCTGCGTCAATGTTCTGTCTTCGTGTGAAACAAGCATAATGTAAACAAAGATGATAGACGTTGCTTCTTATCATTGTAATGATAAGAGCAAATGAGGCATACGTCGAGTTACAGAGTTGGTGACAAGTCGTATTGAAGTTTATTTGGTTATTGTGTGTTACAGTCATTATACGAGTCTATAAAAACGGAGCCCTTCAAAATACCTGAGGACGACGGCAATGATCTGATGCATACTTTCTTCAATCCGGACAAAGAGGGATGGCTCTGGAAGCAAGGCGGAAGGTATGTTAATCTTACTATTATTGTAAATGCGAAAGGTTGGATGGATGGATGTTTGTTGGTAAATTTGGCATAGTTGTAAAGGATAGGCTACTTACTTTTGTTTTTTAATACCACACGGACGGAGTCGCGGGCGAAATCTAGTAGAAATAAATACTGTTTACTTGAATATGATAAAATGGCTTGAGGTAAAAAAGTGTAATTAAATAACAAGATAGGAACAGGAAGAAGTTATTTTCGTTATTATTTTTCACTAGCTTTCGCCCGCGACTCCGTCCGCGTGGTATTAAAAAAAAAACAAAAATAGGTAACCTATGTGTTCTTCCAGATAATGCTCTACAACAATGCCAAATTTCATCCAGATACGTTCAATCGTTTATGCTACAAACATCCATCCATCCATCTAAACTTTCGCATTTATAATATAAGTAACATTGAATACAAAGTTTAAAAAATACAATGTCTTATTTGTTATTGTAATTCCAGATACAAATCATGGAAGAGACGCTGGTTCATATTGAATGATAACTGTTTATATTACTTCGAATACACGACGGACAAAGAGCCGAGAGGCATCATTCCATTAGAAAATATATCAGTAAGTATTTAACTGTACAAATTTTCTTTATGATGTTTCGTTATTTTTCTAAACCTTTTCCCATCCCTCTTTGTGCCTTAATTGTTTCATGGACGAACGCTTGAATCGATTTTCTAAAATTATTGTGTAAAATCTTATCTTCTTACTAATATTATAAATGCGAAAGTTTAGATAGATGGATGGATGGATGTTTGTTAAAGTTTGTAGGCTAAACGGCTGAACGGATGCCGACGAAATTTGGCATAGATGTAGGACATAGTCTGGAAGAACACATAGGCTTCATATTTGAAGACAGGCGTGAAGCGGGAGCAATTCCGCGTTTCGTCTGATGAGTGTGGTGCCGGAGGCCCAACTTTAGTCCGTTTCCCATTCCGCCCTTTTCTTATAAGGAAAGGTTTGGATGGGAAAGTGGATTTGACGGTGAAGGAGACGCATAGGAAGGCGAAATATCCTCTTTATGTGCGTCTCCTCCTCTGTCGATTTAGGGTAGGCAACGCATCTGCAAATGCGGATGCCTATGGGCAGCGGTCGCTTCGCCATTTCGGCGGATTTAGGTGGCCGCTTGCTCGTTTGCCACCTTATTGTATAAAAAAAAGGCTACTTACTTTTTTTTTAATTCCACGCGGACGAAGTCGCGGGCGAAAGCTAGTAGTATTATATTTTCCTTACCTGATTAACGGTTGGCGACCTCTGTGAAGATAAGATGAGTATAGTATGTTGTGCCGTGGTGCAGGTGCGGCCCGCCAGCGACCGGCAGCGGCCGCATTGCCTGGAGCTGTACGCGAGCGGCGGCGCGGACCTCATCAAGGCGTGCAAAACTGATTCAGAAGGAAAAGTTGTTGAAGGAAAACATACCGTTTATAGGTAAATTATATCACACACTTATTAAAACTTTCGTGAGATATTAAACTATATTGATTATAAAAGATTGGTCGGTTCCTATACCAAAATTTTTCACGTGACTTAAGCCCTCTTTTACAATTAATAAATTACATCACTAACGCTGGATTGCTGAAGTATCCATTTGTTTTATCACGAGCTGTTCCCGTGCGGCCTCCGCATTAAATTATGAAAACGTTATTTTGTTACACATCACGACCGAAACGACGACGATCAAAGACCTTTAACATTGGATAACAATTACCGTTACTATGACAACCTTGCTTCCTTGTCGTCAGCTGGTAGTTTTTGTCCCTTTCTCGCATGACGGTTTTTTCCAAATGATTTATCATAATTATCATCATATTAAGATTCAATTCCTAGGTCGTCGTTTCTTTTTTTAACCATTTTTTTATTTTATACTTTTTACCATAGGTTATAGAAATTTTTTTTTATTCCATTTTATACTATTTAATAAAAAGTACATTATTTTTAATTATTTTAATATTAAAATGATAAAATTGTTACAAAAACGAAATAATTTCCAGAATGTCAGCAGCGACGGCGGAGGAGCGCGACGAATGGATAGAGTGCTTGCGGCGCTCCATCAGCCACAACCCCTTCTACGACATGCTGGCGCAGCGCAAGAAGAAGGCGCAGCACAGCGCGCACGCTGCGCACTAGGCACGTGCACATACACAGAGAGAGAGAGAGAGAGAGAGAGAGACACCCAAAGAGACAGACAAGTGTTCATCACCAGCTACATGTCCCCTCTGAGGGACTCGAAGCCTACCCTAAGTGACTAGGCCAATGTAGTGTCAGTGATTGGTTTATAGAAACGTAAACACCCGAATACTGGAATATTTAAAAAACACCTTCTTATAAGGCCAAGTTTATACTTCAAATCGCATTGAAATTTTGATGCCTTTGTAAGCGGTGCTTATGGAGTTTAAGATTCGTTTCAGTATTCGTAAGAGTAACGTCACAATAACTATAGACTAACCAAGAATATAAAATCCTTAGCTTGAAGGAAATTCAATAGACTTCTTTGTTACCAGTTCTTGTTTTTCCGGGCTATGGTGAGATTTTATATTTCTGGTCATCCTATAATTGAAATAAGTCGTAAATCAGCATTTGCTGAGGTTGGAAATAGACAATCGAATATTATAGAAACTGGTTCGTGAATTCCAAATAAAACTTTTCAGCAAAGAGGAATAATGGAAAACAATTTACACAATTACCAATAGGTAAATTGTGCCCTTGTTAATTATTTTGGTTTTAAAAAGTGTTAAAAAGCGGAAATATTAATTTTCATTGAACGGAGGTTTGTGATATCCAACCATTCGTCCTTGATAATTAATATTTTTTATTTGTAATTTTGTATAGTAAATTAATCGGTAAAAATTCACACAAGATTCAATTTGAACAACAAAATGCACAGTTTGATTTTTTTTCTGTAATTAAATTGATTTATAACAATGATAAAGTAAATTTATTTATAGTCAAGAATCGAATATTAAAAGGATTATTTGAAAATTACGTTTAAAAACAATATTAATTTAAAGAAATTTATTACTAATAAATTAAATAAATATTTGTGATTGAGAAAGTTGGTATAATTTAGATTGTCCATGTAAATAAGGAAAGGAAGACTGAGCGAGTAATGGTTTTAAGATAAAAAAATCACACAACGGTAAAATTAAACTCCAAAATGAATAAAACTGACTTCCATGAAAAAAAGTGCCTGATTATACTGTAATTCCATCGCCATAAAACCGATAGAAAATCTATAGAAATAAGTTTTTACGTCATTTGATATTTATTACTTATGTAATTCTTATTATAGAAAATTAATAAATTTTCACTTTTACTAACATGTAGGTTCTTAGTAGAATTCTTTCTAGTATTTGTAGTGAAATCTTGATTCATACATCGAAATGTTAGTTTTTATATAATAAGAATTGCATATGTATTTAATAATATCTAAATGTAAATAATCAGTTTAGGCGATTGTGTTCCATTTACAATTTTACAATAATTTGCGATTTATGAAGTGTTCAATTTAAGAGGTTTTTTTAAATATTTTCGGATGTCTCGAAAGATATTGCGTTAAAAAAGATGTCCCGGTGAGTGATGCTGATATCGATTCTGTCAGAAAATATGTAAAACCTACATAAATAAAAATGGTATAAGAGGGCGCTAGTGAGTTAATTTAGTTCCAATTATGTCTACGGGATCAAATTACTTGTCGGTCTATAGCCGTGGTTTGCCGATGACTACCAGAATGTTACGCGCTCTTCTGCTTAGCCCCCTTAGACAAAGTAACATTATATTATCGCTATCACAAAGTTTTAAATGTAACTGACAATAATATTCGATAAATCACGCGCTTGTCACGAATAAATTCCTATACGTTTTGACACGTTTTGTCGATTCTACTAGCGATATCGATAATCGAAAGTCACAAAGCGGTATCGCTAATAGAGTCATCAAAATATGTCAAAACATATAGGAATATAGACCTACAAGTATCTTATGGCAATTTGACATTGACGGAGGCGCCGGCTAGTTTTTAGTGACCAGTAAGCAAAAAATACCAACTCTATAAATCCGTGACAAGCACGTGATCACAAGTTATTGTCAGTTACATACATTTTTCAGCGTTAGCGGTTATCAAATGTTACTTTGTCTAGGGTCTACTTTGTACTGTCATAAACCCTTATATGATGACGTCATCGGCAAACTTAGGAATATTGGCACATTATCATCTCGCATATAAAAACACAATTTGTGTCAATACAAGTGTAACAAAAGCTATGGTTGGGTTTAAAGTTGCCATAGTCGTTTGTATAATGAATTTAACAACTTTACGGTAACATCTCTCCCTACGATAAATGTGAGATTTCACTACTGATATCATCATCATCACCAGCTCACTATACGTCCCCACCGAGGGGCTCGGAGCCTACCCTAAAGTTAGGGTGACTAGGCCATAGTCAACCGCTACTGATATACTTGTATTCAAATTATTATATTTCAATACAAGTGTTTTGATAGTGGGAACCCACATAATATGGATCGCTTCTCATTGCCTAGACAATAATTTTGTTTACACAGTGTGGCTCTGTTGGCCTAAACTTTGTATGATTATAATTATGTACAGTTTACTTAGTTTTAATATGTATTAATGGAAAGTATTACTTTATAATGTACCATAAATAGAGTTAGCGGTTATATTTGTTATAGTGATGTAATATAAGCTTTTTTAAAGGTAAGTGTAAATACGGCTAAGAAATTGTGTTATATTGACAGTTATATAACAATAATTATTTTTTATTTTCCAAAATATAATTTTCGTAAATATCTTAAACTTTACTTTTAATGTTTTTCTTATTTTTTTCACTTTCTGTTTATGAATTTATTTTTCCGAAAACCTTTTATTTATCACTATATATAGACAGATTAATTCGTTATTTTGTTTGTAATTTAATGAAAATCTTGACACAAGAAATCTATTTAATATGACCAATATGTATTTATGTAACAACCCTAGTTGTTTAGCATGCGAGAAATGGGCACATGTTATTTAGAATTACTGTATTTTAGTTTATTGCATTAAACCAATAACTATCGCCATATTTATTTTAGGAAAAAACTGTTTGGGATTAATATTCCGAGATTTGTTAATAAAATAATTTAGTATAATAGGGTTGCCACTGAAACGAAATCGACCACGCATAAAATGTAAAAAATAGATCTGATTTTTTATTAAAGTAACTAGCAAATTTTTAAACAAATCTGTCGACAGTGTAAACCTACAGTTACTTTTTGTAAACATTTCTAGTTTCTACGGAAAATAACAATTTTATGCCATTTCGTGTCTTTTAGTTATTCATTAATCGTCCTTATTTATGTTTCTATCAACTGTGATGGAATTAAATCGCTTCAGTGGTGACAAAAATAATAAAAAAATGGGATTATATTATTTTTATTATAGCATAATAGGAATTATATTTTATAACCTTTATTTTTTATTTAATTTTTAATTTAAATATAAAATAAATGACGACAGCATATGTGTGAATGTGACCTCTTTTATGTTATAATAGAAATAATGTAATTCATATACATGACATCACATAAGTCTTGATCGCAATAACATATTACCGTGCGTTCTCATTGCCGAAACATTTACATATGGTATGTTTTATAAAGTACTAGCTGTTCTCGTGCGGTTTCATCCGCATGGAATTATAAAAACTTTATTTTTTGTTTACATTTGTCAAATTCTCAATTGCAAATGTCAAAATGACATGACATGATGACAAACCATGGCAATCTTGATTCCTTGATGTTGGCAACTACTTATGGTCTCTTTCCCACATTAGGGTTTTTATCCAATTTGTCTAGCCCCTAAGTTTAATAGCGTGAAAATACATAGTCTAAAGCATGACGTAATTGTAGGGGTTTTTATTCAAAAAGTAATTATTCAGAAATATGCTGTAATTGCTGACATCTTAGGCCACAAAGACGTGTGTGTTTACGCTTTTTTATATAAGTATGGTATAGATTGAACTTTATTTGCTTCGTAATGTAACTTTCAGCATATTTTTTTCAATAGCTTAATAGTGAGATATTCCTTAAATATATTTTTTGTATTTTCATACATCGGCAGCATTGTCATTTAATATTTTATTGCGATCATGAGATTTGATAACGTAATTTTTTTATGTGTAGCAATAATCGTTCAATAGCAGAGATGTGAAGGGCGTAACGATCTGTTCATAATAAATACTATATTTAGTTCAATTGATCGTGTGTTCTGCTGCGTATAGCTTTATTTATCTCATTTGTAATGATTTATACGATATGTGCATAATAATGGTGTTGTAAATAATTTTTGTAAGGAAAGGAAATAAAATAATATCTTTATTTATTGCTTTGTTTTTTATTATTAACCAGCTGACACGCAAACTTCTTGTCTATATATATTGATTGTCTATAACATCCCCGCGTGCATCAGCTATCTTCTAGTGAAAGTCCCGAAAAAAGCGATCCACCCATTCCGGAGATTACCTGTAACAAACGCCGATTGCATACAGACAGACAAAACATTTTTAAATGCGATTTTCGTTATCAACAACGCAACTACATCTTCGTGAAATTTGGATTTTTTTTCGCTAGTACATACGGTCACTCCAATTTTATTACATGTTTATATAGCGATAAAAAAATCAATATTATTAACGAGACTGCCATTGTAGTGGCAGCGAAAATCGATCAGATTAAAATTTTGGCCTCGGATGAGAATCTAATTCTACCAATTATTTCCAACTATACAACATGAGCGCCTTACTGGCCACAGTTTAGGCGTTAAGCAGTAGGTTACAAGGTCTTATGATAATAAGCCGCGTACATAACCGCGCCAAAATTACGATGTAACGTATGTAATTTAGTATTTGCAAGGTGTACACAATTGGCGCGAAAATTTTACGCAACGCGTACGTTTCACCGACAATAGGAAAAGGAAGCCGATTCGGACGCTTCACGCTCGAACGGACCAAGTAAATGTTCGAGAAAATTATTCGTAACTACTTGGGGTGTACGATACAACGCCACCAAGTCAGCTATGAATAACTGGCGCATATTGAAAAAAAAAACAATAAGTCTGATTGTACCCGTATGATGCCCCGGGAAAGTCTGCAAATGTACATCTTTGTTTATCAAAATCAAGTTGTTTCGACTTGCATTAGTACATTATTGCGAAAATTCTTTTATTTGTAGGACAAAAAGTGGTAGTTTTAGATAAACAACATACATGGGGAAAATACTAAAATCAACGAAACTAATGTTGTTCTTTTTAAAAGGTCCTGAAATTGAATTAAGTGTAGAAAAAATTATTATCGATTTCGAATTATTATGGCTTTATTTTGTGAAATCTTTAAATAGTTTACAAAAAAGGCAAAATTTTATGGGCAGTTGATATAAATCAGCTCTGTTGAAATCCAGATATTTAAAAAATAATAACTTCCCGTACCGGGAATCGAACCCGAGCCTCCTGGGTGAAAGCCAGGTATCCTAGCCACTAGACCATACGGGATACAACAAGATTCACACACCACATGTACGTGTTCTAAAAATATTAATACTAAGAAATCTAATGAATACATTCTGAAAACTAATGACTAAATTGAAGGAGGAATAAAGGAAGCTTTTAAGTTGTGAAACGTAAAGTATTTTTCATCAATCAACTAAATTAACTTAAGTATAATTACTAAGTCTTCATCGCAGATAAGGATAACCTCGTTTCTATTTCTTCCATAAGGCATATAAAATTAACAAGTAAGGATTCGTGTTTCATACGAAATCAGCAATTAGCTAACAAAAGCCTTTTTGTGTTGGAGTACAGTCATTTGTCACGAATGAGTCATTTCGTGCTAAATATAATATTCCTTTGTTAGTACGATAGTTACATTACATTCCATTAAGATATTCAGTTTTATCTACGGACATCGACACCACTTTCGACATAATACAAATAAACCAACGTTTTGCCTATTAAGTTTTATTCGGTGAGTGCATGCTAAGGGAAAGTAATTTGAAAGTGTGAATGAGCACATTAGTACGGAAAAATAATAAATTAAAATGTTATTGTTGCATATAGTATAAAAAGTAAGCAAACTGTCTTTTCCGTTGCTTTGGTAGAATTAACCATTTTTTTTTTTTTTTTTTTTGCCGAAGGGGAATGCGATACCTTATGCATACTCCGCGCC
>LD688945.1:3099842-3115350 GCA_003118335.3 Papilio memnon
GGTGGGCAGCCGGCGTGACCTGACCCGCTAAGCCGGCCTTGGTTCCTCTTGGCTTCACCGCGGTCCGGAGGTGGTAGAATTAACCACAAAAAACTTCCCACAACAATGTAATGAAAGAAAAAAATAAAACAACAAAACTATTAAAAGTTTATTTCTGCTCTTAATGTATTTAATTAGGGTAAAGTAATTTAAATCAATAATATTGACATTTTTATAAGACAATAAAGCATACAATGTATTTTATAGGGGGCGTTAAGAATAAATAATTAATAATATTCATATTCATTATAATTCATGGTTATAAAAATGTCGTAATAATGAGTTTGTTTATATAATTTTTCGTAATACCGCGACAGTCTTTATGTCTTCGAGAACAATAACTCCATTACAGTTATCGACCCATTTAGCTTCGGATCAACGCACCGTTGCTTTTTAAAAGCGGTTGAATTTAAATATACGAATAAGCTTTAGTATCACAATCTCAATGAATGTTACAATATATTACCATGATAAGGAAATAACACGCGCTTCAAGATTCTAGTACATGTCAAAAAGCGAGAAAAAAAGACATACAGACGAATTGAGTACCTCCTTCTTTCGGAAAGTCGGTCAAAAAGCTTAGAGTTAAAATTTAATAACTACGTAATTTTAATACTACCTATTCCCGTGCGGCTTCATCTGCATGAAATTATGAAAATTTTATTTTATTGTTTACATTTGTCAAATTATCAATATAGTAAATGTCAAAATTACATGATTGTGTTGATGTTGGCAGCTCGTAGTTTATGGTCTCTTTCCCACATTTGGGTTTTTATCCAATTTATTTACCCTCTAAGTTTAATAGCGTGAAGATATATAGCTTAAAGCGGGACGTAAATGCAGGGCTTTTTATTAAAAAAAAATTATTCAAAAATATGCTGTGATCTTACGCCACAAAGAAGTGTGTGTTTACGCTTTATTATATTAGTATAGAAGTATAGATTGTATTACATATACCTATAGTGCGACGATGTTACCTGGCTCTGTGGGTAAAATTAAAATTAAAGTAACTTAACGCATATCTTTTTCATTCCCATACCTTTAATACAGAAAATTTCTTTCCACTTGGACAAAAGGAAAAGAAAACATATGGAAGTTAATCCTTCAGAATATTTATGTAAAGGGATTGAAAAATATAATACTAAAGATATTTGAATACATCCTGTATAAGTTTTATCCGCAATCTGGATAGCAATAGAAATTGTGTAAATAACAGTACTATCTATGGGAACTATTCTCACACTTCTTGCTCAGTAATAATATCGCTTGACTATTTCAGTTCAAGGGAGTCGATACACGCGCGAAAGATGGCACATTAACATAGATGTGACAATCCACTAATTATCGCCTTCTAAGGACATAATAGCCTTATGTCATCTACTTGGTATAAAATTCAATAGAAATTTCCATAAATGCAAAAATACTAAGTTCGTAGTTTTATATCTACCAGATAGCCAACATAAACTTATATGTCACTTGTGAGGTACATGGGCTTCAAGTAAACACAGTTAATTGTACGTATATGAGTTTAAATGTAAAATTTGTAGGTTGCCGTTCAATATTTCAACGCAGATGGACATTGAATGCAATAACGCATGATCCCAGGAATAGTTATCAATCTATACTAATATAATAAAGCGTAATCACATACTTCTTTGTTGCTTATGATGTCAGCAATTGCAGCATATTTTTGAATAATTCTTTTTTTTTATAACAAGCCCTACACTTACGTCACGCTTTAGGCGTTTATTTTCACGCCATTAAACTTAAGGGGTAAATATTTTGGATAAAAAGTCTAATGTGGGAAAGAGACCATAAGTTGCTGCCAATATCAAGGAAAAAAGATTGCCATGGTTTGTCATCACGTCATGTCATTTTGACATTTGCAATCGAGAATTTGACAAATGTAAACAATGAAATAAAGTTTTTATAATCTCACGCGGGTGAAGCCGTACGCGAACAGCTAGTATTAAATAATAATAAATTGTACTGCTAAATGGCCAGTTCGAAAAATGTAAAAATTAAACGCTGCAGTGGAAACAAAAGAAAGTAGAAACCGAAAAACGGACGAGTAGTTTAATGATTAGCATTTTAGCATTAGTTTAGTATACCCTATTTTAGTGTAGTTTTTACATCAACCCTTTAATTCAACAAGTTAAACATATATTACCTTGTAGTCGCAATTTTCATTTAAACCTTTTATGTTATTTGCGAAGAGAATGAAACGTTTATGTCTAATTTAAATATGTAAATTATAACATAATGGAGTACACGAAGCAGCTGTGCTAACTTACTTTCATTTCCATATGAAATAATAATGACTCATTTTTTTGAATATTGCATTTTTTTCACACAAAGCCAATAAAGCCCTATAAAACGTTTAAAACTTCGTTTACTAAGATTAAAAAAAATTGCCGTAAAGGTAATACAAATTATAACTATTAAATTATTAGCTTTCGCCTGCAACTCTGTCCGCGTGTAATAAAAAAAACAAAAGCCTAGGTGTTCTTCCAGACTATCATATATACCAAATATCATCGAAATCCATTCAGCCGTTTAGACTACAAACTGTAACAAACATCCATCCATGTAAACTTTTGAATTTAAAACTTAATAATTTTTAATATTAGTATGATATCTTGTGATAGTATCGTCTGTTGCTAAGGGCGCAGTTTTATTAATCGATAAATCGATTGTTACAAAGAAAGAATTCCTTTTCATGTATGCCATAGCACCCGCATGCGAGAACCCTTTTCCTATTCCTTAATTTTCCTTACCGCACGTTATACTCGTCATCTAAGTCCTCGCATGACGCTTGCTTTACATCGACCGATTGTCAACCCATATGTGAAGACTCATCGCTAGATCTTAATTGACTATTGATTCTGCTCTCCTAGATCCGGTTACTTATTTATTCCTTTAGTATAAAGTGTGACAATAAAATTCTCTGATAGGTTGACTACTAAGATGTTTCTCGAATCACTATCGGTGTAAAATTACCTTAATTGACTTGGTAACTTTGCACAAAGGCATCATTACAGCATAAAAGACTAATTACATGGAGCAATAAAGTCATACGACGTATTAACCATTTATGAATAAGTAATTATATCATGTTGTATACAACTGCTGTCATAGAATATATACAGGGTGTTAGGGTAACACGTGTTCAACAATTCAAAAATGCTTCTGAAAATACTGTTTTGTGTCAAAACCATTCGCCAAATTAAAATTTAAACAGAGATCAAAAATCTTTTAATTTACACTGTCTATCTGAGAAAAAAGTTGACAGTGATTGTACAGGCGGTTACAAAACATGATTTATAATTGTTTTGATGTTCTAGTTTACGAGCCCCCTGATGATTAGATGACAAAGGCAAAACGAAGCAACTTTGGATAGAGGTAAGTTGGGTCAAATCGTCATTTTTTCGACCATTGAATCTGTGATAGTCCATTGTACACGTCTTTCCCGGACATCCTGTATTATTCATCTCAAACAATTAGATATTTTTTTTTTGTTGATTATCGTTCTAAACTTGTTTACAATAACCAGTAACCTAATTCAACACCACCTTAATTAGTGATTATTCTTTTATATTCGTTATAGCTTAACTAATTTAAGTGTAACTAATATCCAATAGCTCAAAATCCCCTCTGTCAATGTGAAAATGAGTTACGAACTTGTCGAACGATAGCTGCCTTATCAAGTTTTGTGTGCCAATTTCTATACTTATAGGTTTCACATAATTTGAGACAGAAATAACTGCAAAAGCATCTCATTCACAGGCTAAGTAATTTTGTCGCACTATGCTAAGCAATACTGCAAAACTCATGTCGACATGTCAGTAGTGTTT
This sequence comes from Papilio memnon, assembly GCA_003118335.3. NCBI lineage: Eukaryota > Metazoa > Arthropoda > Insecta > Lepidoptera > Papilionidae > Papilio > Papilio memnon. Next base: position 3,103,736 of record LD688945.1, read on the forward strand.
GTAACCGTGTGACACACGTCAAATACTCGCAGGCGGGTAAATAACAGGCTACCTCACGTGGCTAAATAACTCTACATACAATTGTAATGTCTTCGTGTTCGTGTTCATTAGCTAAAGTATCATGATACACTGTTACAACACTTCTAATGGCAGCCATACACGTAAACACTTCGTGCGTGTGTGTGGAGAATTTATTATCTCGTCTTTGAATTTATCGTGTTTAATATTTCTATTCAGCGGGTATGTACTCAACTTTACTTCTCATCGAAGGTTGCTTCCTTCTTGATTTCAAACGACTACTAATTGTCGTCACTTGTAATAAACCGAAGTCACATTAATTAGTCAATTATTGTCTATGTCTATGAGAAATTGTAACCTGCAACAAACGCAAACGTGCATTGTTTAGACTTATTCGATTAGCATCATCGCAAATCGCAAACATTGATATGTTTATATTTGAACGACGTTAGAACTTAGTACAACCAAGAAGCTAGATTCGTTGTATGAAATTTAGATTAGTTCGATATTTTCAGGTAGACAAACAGCTTGCGAGCAAGCAATTTTAAACTCCGCAAAAGTGATAAAAATGAGCCAACAATTTTACAGTCTAGCCCAGAATTTTCTAGTCTACAATGTTTATTACATTTATTTATATGCGTGACTAAAATAGTGCCATCGCGAAGTGTCAAACAAAGGTGGCAACAGATCGTCCCGTACAATTACCCCGGCCGCGACAAATGGCGTGTTAACATTGTAACACGTCATCCGTGAAGCATGAAACTCGCCGGCACGGTTGCCGTTTGATGCTAATTAAAAAAAGAATCGGCAATGATCTACGAGTAAACTTGAAATTATTCACCGAACCTTTAAAATGAGTATTGACGGGCGTTTGATTTTTATTTAACACGAGCTGTCGCAAGCAAAATTCGAATTTTAAAAAAAGGTCTATAACATTCCCGGGTACATCAGCTGACTCAGAACAAAAAAATGACGTAATCTTTATGTAAAAAACTTACAAAAAATCTATGATGATGTTACCGTAACGAAAATGATTTTTATATTATCTGTTACTGTGCTCTAAAAACTTTCATCAACGATAAGATTATTACTCGCCTAAAACTATGTAATTAAGGAAATTATGCTGAATATAGGTTAGTTCATATTCATGTACTTATTTAATAAATATGGCATAATCTACAAAACAGTGTGCCAGCTAAATAATTTGTAAGTTCTTTAGCGAGGTTACTCAAGGAAAATAGAAAGATTTCATTTGAAGATAACAAAAAAACGGAAGGAAAACAAAATGGCATTGTGCTAGGAGTTATAATTAAAGAAATTGTGTAAAAAGGTCGTAGAGTAAGGTCGAGGTGAGACGGTGGACGTAATTACATCGATTTCCCCGCGCACCGACCATTATATTATTTGTTTTTTGGCGACAACAAAAATGTGTTAATGGGTTCGAATTTTTCTTAAAGAATTTTCGCCTGTAAACTTAAAAATAACCTCCATAAACCTTATACATATTACAGATATATTATTTTGATGTATTATAAATGGTAGCTCTTGTTGAGTACGATGATTTAATTGTAACAGCGCGGGCGATGTCAGGTCGCAAGTCCTTGGAAACATTTGGTACAAAGTAATCGCTTATCATTGACAGAAAAAGACTGGCAATCAACTAATTGATTGAGACGAATTGTACCTATAAGAGAGCGCAGTAAAGTTCCATGCTTATAATCATAGGCCTAATATTGGTTCATGGTGGTTTAATTTTTTTTTAATTAACCTTCAAAGTCCCATCAGAACCGGGTTTTGTCGTGGATAGGCTAAACGTTTTATGAAAAAAATATAAGACCATAAAATTCCTTAGCATAACCTTAAAATAATATCAGTAAGTTGCATTTTCAAATACGAAAGAAACGCATGCGATTCATTCCACTTTAAATAACTTCTTAAAGTTGACATATAAACTAACACCGCCAGAAAACCCCTATCTATTAATATCCCAGTTCAAAAAGTAATTTAGAATATTACAAAATTAAAGACAGCATCTTGTTTGACGCAATAGTATAAATATGTTTATGCAGTATCTCGCAGTCAGGTGATCGGCCACGGCGGAGGTCAGGCTCGGCCTCTACAGCCGTCGTCAAGGAGTCCCTTTGTTGCAGCTTTCCTTATTATTACTGTAACGACTAGACCATCATGATTTGAGGTCAAATCGTGAAGGAAAATTAACAGCAAAGATTTTTCCACTCAAGTAAAATTTCAATTAAGTGTTTAATAACATATAATTTTTGAGAGTTTTATTGATTTTCAAAAATGTTCACAAATTTAAAGAAGAAAATTTACTTATAGGAATTCCAACGAAAAGCGTTCTTGTTTCGAATAAGAGTATTATTGGAAGTATTACGTGTATGAAATTGGCATTGGCTCAATTTAAACTGTATAACTATAGAATAATACTCATCGGCAGTTCGTTGATCGGTTATAAAGCTATAATTTTATGTAGGCTAAAAGTAAAACGAGGCCTACCACGTGTTTACATGGATAATACTGTTTACAAACGGAATGCCTCAAATTAAATCCGTGTTAACTAAAAAAATCTAGCTTTAGTACGCGCCAAAATTAAAGATTAAACAAACTGTTTTTTTTTAAAGTTAAACGACTACTTTTTGACTTTGTCTAATAAGTTTTTTTTTCTTTCCAACGCTAGATATAGATTGTTTTCCAAAATGTTCTGTTTATATTCTTTTGAAATAGCAGTAGACTGTAAATATAAATTGATTTAAAAAAATTAGCGAAACATTCAGCTAATTGTAATGTTGTGTAAGGTAAAATTGCAACATAGATTGCAGCAGCGATGGCGGCGGCTCGGTTGCATGCGTCGGCGTCACACCGCTGAAACTACGAATTTTCACTTCAGCACAACATAACCTTGTCAGGAATAGACATAATTTATGTATTTGGTGTTATTTAATGCCATTAAAGATGAAATTTAATGCCTATTCATTTCTTATGATACTTTATCACAGTTCGAGACTGCTTTTTTGATAACGATAAAAACATTTAATATTACTTTCTTCTTTAGTGATGGAATTTCTTTATTGAGTCTCAAAATTTTAAACTTAGTAAACGATTAAAAATCTTAATTTATCTTTTTTAAGGACCAATTATGTGATTTATATTAACCTTGTGTTATAAAAACATCTAAAGAATTAATTACAACGTGGTATATGATAATGAAGATAGTCTAACAAACGAATGCACAATTCCTTTACGTATGAAGCCGGTTTTAAATAAATAACCTTGGAACAGAAAGCAGAAGTGCCACGAAACGGCAATGTTAAGAAAATAAATATTTTTGTAGTCGTATAAATTAAAATACCTGCATAAAAATTGGTTTAGAAATAACACATTCCTCAATAACAACGTTGATATTACAGTTTAAGTTCAACTTAATAGGAAAAAAGATAACCTGGACATGTATTATAGGTTAGTTATAGAAATATAGACTTGACTTGTTAATACTTGGTATTATTGAAATATCTACATATAGAAAATTCAATACTTCTCTATATAAGTATCAGTGCGATGTACAAAAAACAGATGGCCCAGATCCAATATCAAGTACTGATGTTTTAATTATTTAGTTTTCGGTCGAATTCGTACTCTTTTAAATATGTTTTTCCCTCTACATTTATGTGACCAAAAACCCAAAACATTTAACCTATCTAAAAATACTAATGTATTTCTTAGTCGTTACTTCGTGTGTATTCAATTTAGACGACTATGAATAAGTCGTTTGGTTGTATATTTATGTAATATTATCTAAAATGAGGAATCGACGATTCTAGTTACAATTTGTAAAGACGTTTCGCCAAATTATTTACACAATTCGTTACAAGTATACTTCAGTCAGGTGACGGTCCGCGAAGGCTGCCATGGTCCAACGAATAATCACAAAAACGTAACATTGATCAATACTTACTTTTGGAATTATTACACAATTGAATTTTCTTGTTTTTATAATTCTATAAAGTAGACCATGTAGTCATGTTTTCAATTTACTTAGGTTTGGTGTTGATTAAGTTAGAAAAAGAATTACCATACAAGTTTATCATTTCATTTTCGTCAACGATGTTAAAGTGTTCAATACAATGTAAAATAAGGGAGAAACTTTCCATGGCAATCGTACAATTTTCTGCGCAGTAAGAACATCAGGTGTATTAGCATGCGGACATACAGTTTATATCGACGAGCGACACAGTTGATCAGTATTCATCACAGTGCAGATGTTGTTCACCGCGAGTCAACAAACAAATTATGTTCGACATGGAGCTACGAAATGATTATCGGCAACTTTTCTAGTAGAGCAAACATATTAAGCATCTAAGGAATGCATTTTGAATTAGAGCACACTTGAAACTAGACTATCGCTCAACTGTTTAGTCTCACTTTGATTCCTATGAGTTTAGATGGAGGTGCGCACACTACTCAATTTTAGTTGTGCAACAAAACAGTTGAATTGGCTGCGAAACAATTGACAATCGCACACAGTTGTGCGATAGTTTAGTCAAAGGTGTGCACCCGCTCTTATTGTATCAGTAATAGAATCAGCAGCAGAACGGCGCTGCAGTGGGCCGCTAGTCTGGTGCAATACCATGATCACATAAAAGACGGAGTGAGGTGATCTTCCCACTCTTTTCTAATAAGGAAAACATGAAAAGATTTGGCGTGGAATGGAATAAAGGAAAATATAATTTTTAAGCAAAATATAACTTCTGGTATTATTAAATGTCGACAACGCTTCTACAAATGTTCAATTTATTGGAGACTAGCTGTTGCTCGCGACTTCGCCCGCCTAAAATTAGAAAAATATAGCCTATGTTTCTCACAGATAAATTACCCTTCTAACGGTGAAAGAATTTTTAAAATCGGCTCAGTAGTTTTTGAGTTATTTCAATACAAACAAAAATACAAATCTTTCTTCTTTACAATATTAGTATAGATATAGAAGTATAAATGTCTATGATCAATGGACTGATATAAAAAAGACGAAGTGACCTCTTGCTTGTTTGCCATTTTCTGGTATAAAAAAGAAATTTAAAAACAAAGTATAAAAATGTAATTTTTTAGCTTCATGTTCAACGTGGATAAATACAAGCTCGGTAAACTCGTGTCCAACGTTGACGTAAGGTTGTGTAAATGTTAGTTTATTAAATTAGCGTACTTATGTTACAATTATTAAATCACGACTTTTCACAGAAGAATGGCGATTTGTCCTTGCATGACATTGATGTATGCAGTCATTACTTGTGTATCCAACGTGTAAAAGAAATTTCATGAATCTACAAATAGGTATATAGATTTTTAATAAATAATAAAAAACAAGAAGAAGCGAGCCTACAATCTACTAAAAGGCCGGCAACGCATCTGCAGTTCCTCTGGTGTTGCGGATGTCCATGGGCGTCGATGACCATCTCCGTGTCCCCGCCGCTTGTTTGCCCCCCTTCTCTTATAAAAAAAAAAAACATAAAATGTCTTCACACATAAAAAGTAAATTCTATCTGCAGCTACTTTTTTAAGCGGTTAAGGAATTAAAAAAAACATCGCGAGTATTTTACAATAAAAATAATGTTCTATATTTGAACTCCTCGTTAATGATGTTTTCCATTCGTTTCAAACCTAATGATAACGACCTCATTAAATTAAAAATATAATATCAGTCGCAAGTTCCAATTATAGAGTTCCGAATATTGATAAAAAAACATAGTGTGACGTGTTATTATGTCGCATGCATTTTCCTATAGGTTAGTAATGTTTTTTTTCAATTAATAACATTATCAGCCAGTAAAATATGTAAATATAAATTCAATTTATTGAATTTGACCATTAGTGGGACTGCAACTTCATTAAAATATCACGACTAGTCTAGCGATAAGCGCAGAATATTTTTTATATGTATATTTTGGTTGGATTATGACATTGTGGAGTTACCATCATTTTATTCGATTTTGGTGTCTTTTTATTAACAATTGCTTTTTGATTTTTTTAAGTTTATTAAGTGCATTTGTATAATAATGTTGAAATGAATGTTAAGATATTCCGCAAGACAAAACAACAAGGTTATTAAAACAATGTGAAGTAATAAATGAAGGCGTTATCATTAAAATTAATATTAATATGCGCATGCAAAGAAGCGTGATATTGTTTGACTTTCATAAAACTCAATGTACCATTTGAATTGCAAACTCTCGTAGTTGATATTTAGTTATCTACTTAATACCTGTATTTTAAGAATTTTTTTTGGCATTTTTAAGTTTTCTGCAAAATAACTTCGTTTCTCATTAAAAGTGGATTATTTTTCTAGACTAGTTGTTGTAAATGTTACCGTATGTTCTCACGGATGTTGTGTAATAAAAACATTATGCATCTTCAGCAGTTCCCACACATTTTATTTGGTCAATGTTAGTCTAAACTAAACGGTTTGTGTAAATATTTCACTAATTAAAATAATTGTAGAAAAATTGTTAATAATAAAAAAGAATCTATTTTATACAAATGATTAATTTTAATTTTTTTAAATAACTATTTTGGTACAAATCATCCCCCATACTCAAGTCTTTTAAAATTATATTTTGCACACACAATTATTGACAAAGCGATTGTAAAACTGCGCTCAGTCACGTCGTGATTTCTCTTATTGACGCAAACCACAATAAAAACAGAACAAAGCTTTCTCGAATCTCAATTGAAGGCGCCCAACCATGTTGAAAATATGTTTATTATACAAAATTAAATAACAATCCAGTAACAATAACATGACGTGTTTTAATTCATGTATTTCTATTATCTGCTGCCCAAACTATTCAAATTCTACTCAACTATCCAAATAATTTATACACGTGTATAAACTTTGATGTTTGTATATTAGTTTTGTTTCATATACAAACACAATCTTGAAACGGTGGCGGTAAACGGTTGACGTATATAAACTTTACCAAGACAGTGGAATTAGACAACTTTTTAATAAAAACTAAAAAATTATATCCTTACCTATATAAGTACAAAAACGCAAGTACATTTAGTACCTGTAGTTATCGACCTTCGTATTTTATTTTTTGTTTATCTATGTGGGCATCAATAGACGACGTTTATATTTGTAAACCGATCTCATTGTGATGCGATCAGCTGTTGAAAATAACCGTTGATGTCATGATTTCCTTGTTGAATACAAAAGAGCCTTACTAACTTTGTAGTTATTGAATCGAAAAAGACGACGCTTAACAGCGGTGAAGCAGACAACGAACGATTCGATCATCCCATTGTTCTTAGAATCGACCGCCAAATGTCTGAAGTTGTCACACACATGTGTAGTCCAATTCAATGGAAATGAGAAATTACAACAAACCTATCTAAACAATTTTATCCTTAAAAGGCTGTATTCACAGACATAAAAACATGTTCGTGTTAACATTAAAACTTTGCGAATTAAATTCATAGACAATGAGAATATCAGCCAGTGAAATGTGTCAATATAATTTCTCATTTCAATTAAATTCCACTATACAAGTATTTAGCCATGTCTTTGAAATGCAGGTATTTAATTAAATGAGTCTTTCATTTATGAAAGCTTTTAATTAAGGTCGACAAAGAAAAAGCAAATGTCAAATGTTTAAGAATACTTTCATTGCAGACGAACATTCACTTTCTACGTATATCCCCGTCTAATGTAGAGCAAAAAGTGTTTAGTGAAAATAGCTTAACACGTTATGTACGATTAATTATTTAACCGGTTCCGTGTTTGACACATGTAGTACTCGTCAGTTTTTATATTATCCACTTATCACAAGGTGAAATCAATTTCAAGTGAAATAAAATATGATAGAAAAAGCCTTTATTCTAGCGTATTCTAAGTGCAAATCACATTATATGATAAGCTTTATTTTCCTCTTAAGTATTCGTTCTGATCTGTAGTTTTTCTCTTTTGTGTAATGTGTCTTGAACTAGGACGGTGAACGATAACGTTGTGTAGGTATCACAATACTACTTTATGTGTCTCACGATTACTGCTTCATAATTCATAACGAAGTCGTAATGGGCAATACCTACTGTTTTAAATGAAAACATTTTACACATAATGTATAACTTTTTATTGTATTGTAGTGGCAAAGTGAAAATAATATCACAATATAAATAAAACTCTCTCTCTCTATTTAGATATCGTTGACGATAAAACTGAAAGACAGACTTTCCTTTGTACTTTTACTATAATAATAAATTTGCGATGGTGTTTATTATTTAAAAACATACAAACCGTGTCCTTGACTACATATACAAGGTTAAATTGTATCGTTTGTTCAGCAGTCAGCTACTTAACACTGTGTCAATGGCACGGAAGTGGGGAAATAAAAGCCGCACACAGATTAATGTGAAATACACGTTTATTTCGATTCAGTTCAGTCACGTTCATCCAACAGGCGCACATTTCAATATATCTAGTTATTTAACCATTATTTACCATATATTACCATTTACAATTTATAATGTATACCTAATGTTAAATATTTTCTTACACAATAAAAATTAGTATTTGGCTCATTTGAAAATTTTAAAAGACAGGACATTGGACAGATCCTAGTATAGGTTTAGATTTCATCACAATTTTTTTTTCTAAATAAATATTTTTTGAAGTTCAACTTAAATAAACAGATTGGTATGTTAACACGATGTAGAGGCTCGTGGTATTTGAAATCTCGTCCTCGACCTTTGTAACAGCACACGGTGTTCGTGACGAAGCGTCTTCGGTACGCCTTCGAGTAGTCACATAGATCGCTCTCCACATCGTATAAATAACACTTGAAACGTAAAACTAAAAACATAAAAGCTATCTACATTGCGCGTTTTCACTGGAATGACCTCGGGTCAAGGTAACTTTAAATATTTGGTAACGTTAGTTATCAGTTCAGGCGCAGATAAAGAAATTATCCGAGTTCGCCGCAGATCTACGACCTAGAGGTGCCGCGGTGACTAGGCGAACAAGTGCGCGAAGGCCAACAGCAACAGCGATGAGCAAAGAACGGGCGCGGCCGCCGCTCCGTGCGTACTCGGCGTCACCGGAGTCACATCGGGACTGAATATATAACTCTTGGTCCCCGTGTGCGACTTCAGGATTCTATAGTTTACCTCGTCAAGAGATACTTGATTCTTAATGAAATTGTACAGCCTATTGATTACGACATATATGTTGCCACTGTCATCGAAAGTGAACCGGTCGACCCACTGGATGTAGTTCGGGTCCCTGGCGATGGTGCGCTGACCGACTCTAAAGTCCGTCGTGGTGTTCCATTCCGCAATAGTCGAGTTGCCGATCAAACCGAAAAATAACGTACCCGTCGAGTCCATCTTCATGCCGTCCGTTTGTGACGGCTTGGTGCCGAGGTCCTTTATGTATGGACGTATCGCTCCGTCGCCGGTCGATGAGAGGGACTCGTTTCGCAAAATCGAAGCATTAACGGCGTACAAGTGAAAACTTGATAAAGGCGTGAAATACACGGTCCTATCGACGTAGCCTTCTTCGGTCAGGAACTGCGGTCCGAGGGCGATGCCGTCGATGTTGACGGGCAGGTTGATAGTAGTGCCATTGATGCGGAAAACGGCGGCCTCGCTCACCGACAACATAGTCTTACTGTCTCGGATCTTCCAGGACTTTTTATCGCTTCGACGAAAAACTATGATACCTGGATCCACGGCACTGTTATCGGTAATGTAAGCGTAATCACCATCACGATTGTCCACGACGAGATCGTTGAGATACGACGTCGATGCGTTCACCGTTTCCTTGGGGAGTGGGATGCGCTCCATTTCATTTTTGCCAGTTTTCAGATCTATCATCACGATCGAGGGCGGGCACTTCGCATCGGGGTTCTGGGTGAGCGTGCCGATGCGCCCGTTGTCCAGGATCCACATTATACCATTGCGGTCAATTTCAACATTTTGTACGAATTGCAGGGCGGCGCAGTCCCCAATCGTGTTGGCGCTCCAGCTAGGGAAGGGACTAAGCTTGGGCGCCGTGTCGACCTGCCGCACTGGGATCGTTGCAAGCGTCGCCGGCACGCCCTCTAGCATCCTCGGCAGGGTCAGGAACAGGTTTTCTCCGTAGAAGTTTATTCCAGAGATTAGAACGTTGCGGGGTATGTATCGGCTCGTATTTAGGTAGGCCTCGCGTTCTTCCGGGGAGGCCCATTGGAAGTCGATAGCGTTCCATTCGTAGATGACACGGAACTGTTCTCGGCGCGGCGTCGGGGCGCGTGCAGTTTGCGAAGTATTTTGCACGTTCTGCGCGGCCGAGGCGGCTGCGAGCGCGAGGACGAGCAGCGACAGCATGGTGCGAGCGAGTGTGCGGCGCAGACGGCGCGGCAAGAGCGACTGACGTCGGAGCACGCGCCTCGCTTCCAATGCCGCCTGCCGGCTTGCACATCCAGTCGCGACACCTATCGTTTTCTTTGTAATCAACAACATTAATGTTATACTATAACTGATAATGAACCCATTATGAGTTCGAAATAAACAAAGTCCGTAAAATATGGCCCTTTCATATATATAGTGGTTGCGGGGCAAGGGTGAATCAAGGTCACGGGCCACCCCAGCCAGACAGAGGGCCCGAGTCTATATGTCCGTTTCGCTAAGGGCTGTTTAGAATCGATTCCAGTCTGAGTTAAAATGTTCCGTTAAACTTTATCGTCATCTATGTTTACGACGCTCATAATGGATTAACTGTCTGTTATTTTTCTTAAATTTGCAATAACAAGCTGTAGGTAATAATTAAGTTGAATGTAGTTAATTTCCTAATTAAATTGATTAAAGGTCAAACAGCAAGTATGAGTACGAATCGATCGTTTGTACGAATTGCCAATTCGACTTTAGTAAACGATTTAGATGTAATTTTTAACAAATTATCTAAATAAAGACATTAATCTTATCTTTTTACATTACAGTTTTAACATTTTTAATTGTGCTCTGTATAATATAAGATTTTAAGACATTTGATAAGATACCAGTCGTAGATACTCTATGAATACTTTTGATCTATCGTTATAAAAATATTATCAGCCGTACTGTTCTATTCATTAATTTGTTTTATTAATTCTGTAATCTGGTGATGGAACATCTTTTATTTCAATGAAACACCATTTGTAAGGGTATTGTGCAACTTTGCGTCGTGCTCACCTCCACGATAACCACCCACACATCAAGAAAATCAACCATCATATAAAGGAAATCTTATAAAACTGAGATTTTTACATACATAAGTTCTCGTCATTACATAGTGAGTCAAATTAAAGTGTAGATTATATGCTCCAGTCATTTTTCATTTGTATTCCTTACACAAAAGAGAATATCCAATGATTCACATTGAATAATATGCACATAGTAACCCACTTGTTACTTTGTACCAACTGATATATCGGCTGAATCATAGTACTGTGAAATATTACAGACTAGCTTTCTCCCGCGACTTCGTCCGCGTGGAATTAAAAAAGAAACAAATGTGATTAGCCTTTGTGTTCTTCCAGACTATCATCCACATCTATACCAAATTTCATCGAATTCCG
>LD688945.1:3115379-3125604 GCA_003118335.3 Papilio memnon
CCATCAATCCATCCATCTTTATAATATTAGTATAGATGTGATAGGAGGCGTAGTTCGAAGTCCGACGTTTAGTTCATGTGAGTGGGAGAAGACAGGGAGATGGTGATGTAATTCTAAATCGTATTCTCAAATTTTACCAAAGGTTTTTACTGTTTTATTCCTTCTGAATATGAAGAAATACAATAGTCCAATCAGTTTAACGTTTATAGAAACTGTATCAACAATTTACATGACTGTTTTAAGTGTAGCTGAGTAATTCCAGCTACACTACTTGTATTTACTTTGCAAATATTGTTATATTCCTCATTCCTTTTTATCTGAGACAAAGAGAGAAAGTAATAGTGTGTTTTACGTATGCTCTTACGATTATATAGTAAAAAAAGGAGCCTATGTGTTCTTCCAGACTTTGCTATACATTTATTGCAAATTTCATCGAGATCCGTTCAGCCGTTTAGACTACAAACTCTAACAAAGTTACAAATTTATTCACAAACTGTAAATCTTTATTTACAACAATACCAATTAACAAACACAGTAAGGAATGTTTAACCAGTAAAATACTTTGATCCTAGTCGATAAATGTCAATGCATTGTTACAAGTTGCTTGCTGAATACTAAATAATAAATATAATTGTTCACGTCATCGTTATTATGTTGCAACAATACACAATGTGATCATTTGATATTAGAATACTAAAATGATACACAAGTTTTTATTAAGTAACTAGCGGTACTTACTGCATTACGCAATGCATATTTTATAAGGGACTAAGGGACTCCATAATCAGCTCATATCTGAATGTGGTACTCTACCACATTATTTATTCAACATTAACTATAAAACTTTAACTATAACTTTAAAACTTTAATATGGTGTATGCTAACCCCAAAACAGTACGACATAATTTGTTTTCCGTCCAAAATAATTGAACTATTGTATAAGAGTAAAAATTTAAGGCGATACATACGAGGAATCTTAAATATTTATGTGTTTTTAACTTTAAGCCTTGCGGCCTTTAGAATATTATCAATGAAATTGCCGTGGACCGGTTAGCCAAGAAAACTGGGACGTAAGCTCACTTCGTATTAAAATATTTTATATTATGAGTACATTAACTCTATAAGTGTTTTTAAAGATATTTTGTCGATCAAATACGGAATACGTATTACAGTAAATCTATACTAATATTATAAAGAGGAAAGATTTGTATTTTTGTATCTATTGAAATAATTCAAAAACTACTGTGCCGATTTCATAAATTCTTTTACCAGTAAAAAGCTACGTTATCAGTGAATAACATAGGCTATATTTTTCATTATTATTTTTAATATTACGCGGGCGAAATTGCAAAAATAGATAGATGTTCATAATTTTATGAAAACGCTTTAATTGTTTTCGTAGCGTCCTTAAATCGTATAAAATATTTTGTAAAAGTAAAATAAGACTTTCATGGTATTTCATTATTATTAGAATCGATGAGAAAATCGGAGTTATGTTCGAAATGCGACTATTTCCCATGTCGAAGAATTTGTACAAAACACACGTTTTCATCCTTCTCTATCCCATTAAAACAATAGAGATATGTTGTCGTATACATGTTTCGTCAGTGAAAACCCACAAGTATAGTACACTATAGTACAAGTACAGTAAATGTTTAACATTCATTAGCGTTGACCTTACCGTACAGAATACGTGTACACCATAAACATAACGAAGATAGTTAATTTAAATTTTAACTCTATGTCTTTGCAAATAGGTTCTAAATTACATTAAACAACTATTCTTCTAAAATTCAAAACTTACAAGTGGCCTTTATAAGAAGGATCTTCCTTAAACATGATGTGCAACTTTAATACTAAAACATATCCATTAACCATTTATGTGTGTTTTTAAACAAATGCCGTTAAATCCAGTATTGTCCAGGAGTTTGCTTTAAAGAGAAGAAATTAAAGCCTGCTTTAGTGCGTTTTTCAACATTTTAAACATATAGATAAATATTTTTAAACAAAAGCTTTTTTAGAAGCAGACTTTTCAAGTTATTGTGACTTAAATCACTGTTTGTATCCTATTATCTATACATATAATAAAATTGGAGTGTCTGTTTGTAATATCAAAGTAAAAATTCCAGATTTTCGGGAAGATGATGTATTTGCGTTGCTGATAACGAAAATCGCATTTAAAAAAAGATTTGTCTGTCTGTCTGTCTGTTCGCAAGCCGCGTTTGTTCCGGATAATCTCCGAAGCGGCTGGGCCGATTTCGACCGGACTTTCACTGGAGGGTAGCTCACATAGACAGTTATATTATAGGCTTTTTTTTAAATTCCGCGCTGACAAAATAGCGACTGGACCTCTATCTGTGGAACGGGTTTACCGATTTGGACGGGACTTTGACTGGTACTGGTAGAGGTAGCTGGTAAAAAGATGCACGCGGGAATATTATAGACGACCATTTTATTTTTTATTATAATTCCACGCTAACGAAGTTTGCGGGCGACAGCTCGTCATTAATAAAATATATGGCATTATAATGAACCTCACGAAAATATAATCGAAAGTCAATAGCCATTAAACCTAGATTTCTCTATTTCATGAAACATCCTCTAGCAAACTTTGAAGTAACAATCCTTCACCTTGCCGTTTAGCAATCAAAATAAGGCAAAACGTAATACAAACGCGGTAAACCAATAAAAACATAATAAGTATTAAAAACCAATTCGGTCACTACCGTTACATAATCCCGATACTCTGTAACTGTAACAGTATTCTATACGTAACTGTGTCTTAACGTACGATTCCATTGATGCAAAACGGAGTCAAGACACGTCATAAAACATTGCGGTAAGTTACTAGTAAACAGTTAATCTAAAGTGTATTCTGCGTGAAAACTTGTGTGCGCGATTGTACTTGACCTGAGTAAAATCAAGAACACGCGAACAAAGCTCTACCAGAGCAGGAGTGATGAATGGGATAAAGAATCATTAAGCAAAACGCATAATCTTACTAATATTATAAATGCGAAAGTTTAGATGTCTGGATTGATGGATGTTTGTTAGAGTTTGTAGCCTAAACTTCTGAACGAATCTCGATGAGATGTAGCATAGATGTAGAGGATAGTCTAGAAACACATATAGGCCACTTACTTTTTTTTTTAATTCCATGCGGACGGAGTCCCGGGCGAAAGCTATTATAGTTCTTCGATAACTTCTCGAGATAGAGTATACTTAGTGTTTTTAATATTTATTTCACGACCGGAATTATCTAGCTTTTGTAGGTCATACAATTTTAAACACAAAAGATTCAGACGTCTATTTCTCCTCGCTATATTTATTATGTTCTGAAACGCACAACAATGAATCAAGTATGCCGGTAATCGGAAGCATTTCGTTACATCTCTTATTAATTCCCGACATAATGTTAGTAATTAGCACGCAACATGTTACATCCTAGTAAACATGAAACATTTTGTTAACAGAATTATGTTTCGGCCGCTGAATAATGTTTTACATTTCGAATTTTATGTTCCTTTCTCTTTATTTATACCTTCCTAGAACATATCCCCTGTCAGGGACAAGAATGATCTTTACCACTAAGGAACCAAGAGTTCTAGTGGAAAGCTCTAGTCTAAAACCTAGAAAGTCTAAAACCTAAGATTAAAAATTTAGTTGAAATCATAATTTTCGGGAGAGTGGGAGTAAGTCTCTGCCATTTCTGATTCCAGCACAGAGGCGTAGCGAGCTTATCTCGCGCCCGGGGCACAATACCTTTTTAGCTTTAGCTTATCTTTGATTATAATTTTTTTTTCACGGGCCATTTGGAGCCCCCTAAGTGCTGCGACCGGGGCAAGATGCCCACCTTTGCCCCCTTCGCTACGCCACTGTTCCAGCAATATTCCTGGTGGTAGCAATACCAAGTACCGCTTTAAAATACCTTTTATTATTATTATTATCACAGGCTACTACTGCCATCTACATTAGGATTTTGAAAACAATTAGAGCGTTTAACTGTATCGGGCAGTGGAAATATAGGTTGTCATAGTATTTTAATAGATGTCGCTTTATTAAAAAATGCTACGCCATCTATCGTTTAATTTGATAATTCAGTTTATAAGTTTAGGGGAAAAGTAGGTCGACACGTTTGAAAAAAAATAATTGGTAATATATCAAAGTTTTTATCAATTCGTTAATAGGGTAAAAAAGCTTTGCTTTTTAAGATTCTAATTTCAATGACATACTGTATCCCGTATGGTCTAGTGGCTAGGATACCTGGCTTTCACCCAGGAGGCTCGGGTTCGATTCCCGGTACGGGAAATCTTTTTTTTTTGTCTTTAGATATCCTGCATTTTTCGGCACATTTGTCTTTACACATAATACACATTTTTCCTAAGAATATCGTCTTACACAGAATCCTGCCATATTTTGCTTTTATTCTACCTTTGTTGTCAATAATCTCATTGCCAAGAAACATATAAGGTAATTGGTATGCTTGTACAGTCCCTATTATTATGGGAACTTTAGTGACAAGTGTGGGACTGTGATGTCCAACGCCGATTGCATTCTGCACCGCTACTGTTCACAATAAATATGTCTTCTAATAATTACTGTACAGGTCCAGACTGATAAAACCTAAAGCTTAGGGTAACTACACACTACTAACCGATTTTTATCAAGCTGTATATCTATTTAGTTGTTAATTTTTTTAATTTATCAAATTCCTAAATACCTTATATAACTATCCATAAAAATTATAATATATTTTGACTTCCTGTAAAATTAATAAAAATTACAATTTTATAATATTACTTTCTTTAAATTAACACCATTATTTTTTTTTATCAAATCAAACATTTTAGTTGAAAATACAAAACTGATTTCTTACAAAGATTTAATCTAAGCTATTTATTTTTTCAGGGTTTTTGTATATGCAACTTATTTCTTCAATTATTCTTAGTCTTTACTGGACATATGTATGCAATTGGTTCTGGAGAAACCATTTTGTTCGCAAAAGACAAAGAGCTACTTGTACGAAGAAGTCGGTGTTAATTCAATGTGAAATTTATGAAGTTAACTTATAGCTTTTGAAAACTGTATAATTTAAATTATTAATTAGAGTAATTCATTTAAGCAATAATTATTTTCCTAGGGTGTTTTTGGCTACTCAACACTAGATGGCTCTGTTAACATTTCCTCCTTAATTTTTAGATTTGATTATTCGTTTTAATTAAAAATGTGCGTTTTATAATATAAGTTAAGCAAGTAGTAATATAAAACTTAATTACAAAGAAATAATTTATTGAAGAAAGTGAGATTTTTTGGTAAAAAAAAGAAAATGTACCTATATTTAAAAATTTACAGCACAATCTTCGATCTCTTCGCAATTTATGATTCATAAATAAATGTATACGGTAAAATCGAATGATTTCATGTAAATCCGTCAATTTGTGTCTTGATTTACGAGTTTTTGTGTCATAATATTTACATTGAACCCGAGGTTTGCGAACACGATGCTTTTGCGATCACTGTTTGTGCTCGGTGCGAAAATAGACATTTTCTCATATATCGTAAATTACATTAGCGACGCTAACTAGTTCATTTGTGTAACTAGGGCACGTTTACGGAATAAACGTACTGTCATATTTTAGCGAGACAAAATGAAAAATGATTACTCATATTTTTATCAGTATGAATCTTTAAAATTCATTGCTAATGTTTAACATGTTTGAGATAACGCAATGCTTAACATTATTGTTAATTTTCTCAGGTTTTGGAGAGAATTCGATGGCAACTTTGACATTGCAGTATATTTCAAACGCTGTAGCTGTGCGTTAATGTTTACGGATGTAATTTTTTTGTAACTCATTTGAACTTTGTAACTTATATGAACAAAACAACTAGACACTTATACGAAAAAGTAATAATGAGGAAGTAAATTTAGTTAACAAATACATATTTTAATTATTAATTAGTAAATACAATAAACAAATTAAATAATCTATACAGCGGTCATAGACCACCGACCTAACCGTAGTAATATTAAAAACTAGCTGGTTCTCGGGACTTCGTCTACGTTTAATTAAAAAAGTATAGCTTATGTTACTAGGTGATAATGTAGCTTTTTAACGGTAAAAGAGTTTTTGGAATCGGCCCAGTAGTTTTTGAGTTATTTCAATACATACAAAAATCCGAATCTTTCCTTTTTATAACAATAATTAATAGTATAGCTAAATAAAAAACTGTATTATATTATAAATCATTGTAAACGCATTAGACAAAAGGTTAGGCGCATCTGTCAGTGTCATCGGTTTTCAAACAGTTTTATAGGTTATCTGTGAGATTTTCCGAGTTGTGGCAAGGCTGCACATGCATCGGTGCGCAGTCGCCTAGGTATTTCAGTACGAGCACTGAGCGATAACGAATGGCCTTTGGAATAACTGTTTTAAATACGAAATGCTCGCGTCACTAGAACAACTTACTAATTAACTATGTCATGTGAAAGAACCTTGTCGGAAAATAGTCTTTAAATCATGAATTTTTTTTATTCATGACATTTTTTTTAATAAACTACCAGTTTCAAATATCATAGCTGTGTATGAGGTGTGATCGATGGACAGATTATTACCTATTGAAATACATTATATGGAAACTGTGAAACAAAAGTTATACTTTTTGAAAACAATAGTTTTCAAAATTACAGTTTCAGATCTTTCCCAATTTTCAATCAAAGTAAATATAAAAGCGTAACACAATAACATCTGAAATTAATTATTATTTGATAAATGTCATTCAAACGAGAGTGTCTTAACAGGTGGCTTTAATGTTTTAAAAGGAGATATCAACATTGCGCAGTCAAGTGTGCGGCCGAAAGTAAAATGAAAGCTGTAGTGTGGACCACATTTGGCGAGCTAACGTTGTGCAAAAATGCGGACGCACCTAACAACCGTTTGGTTGACCAAATTTTTTCCTTTCACACACTGTTGGTGTATTTGTGTGTTCTTATAACTGTAGGTATCTACTGTCTAAACACTTGTATAAAAATATTGTCATCCCTTTTATTCTTGTTAAAAAACAGAGACAAAAACCTTAATATAAGTGGAATTTCGCGGTTTTATACAAACGAGTTCTAAAATGTGCTAATAGCTAAAGAATAGCAAGGACATTCCGCAACCTACTAAGGTAAGATGGTTTTCCATTTTGCAAGATTGGTAGAGCCACATTTCACCATTAATTTTTCAATTTTACATCGATCATGCCAGTTACCTGTCGATTTCATATTTATATGTCATATTCAAAACATATTGTTAACGTTGTTTTTCAAAGGGATAATAAACTGCTTTTGGAGTAAGGTTTAATTTTAGCAACGTGAGTCACGAAACTTTTCCTTATAACTTAAATGTTTTCCTTTTTACCTTGTACATATTTTAAAAGTAAATTGCACGGTTATGTTAAGGTCTGAGGTTTTTCCATATGAATTATGATAAAAGGTTAATACTTTGTTTCCGTGTCAATAAGAGTTTTAACTTATCGTGGGTTTCTATTGCTATTGCTGTACTTGTACCAAAACAAAGTCGTTAAATTTATTATTTCTGGATATGCAAGGATAATGTTAGTTGTGAGTGTGGAGGTATACCGGTAGAGGTAGACCTACTCGTAGAAAGAGATGGATAGATTGCGTGAAAGGTGACATGATCAAGAAGTGATGACTGAGATGACGCATGATAGAGTTATGTGGAGGACAAAAACCTGTTGCGCCAGGAGTAGGATAAGGAGGAAGATATACAGGGATAACATGTTTCCGCAGTGTGTGTGTATGTGTGTGTGATGTTTTTCAAGTTACATTGATCTTACAAGATTTTTATTACTATGTAACTGAGTCATGTCTGTGGTCTCTATGACGTCATCATGTTTTAAAAATTCACAATATTTTTTGGGTTGTGTAATTTTAGTAGAGGGGTTTCCCATAACGCAAGACTGGGTCTCTATGGGCCTCAATAAATCAATGGCTTGTAAGTGTGATCTCATAAGATAAAAAAAACGATTTCTCAGGAGCAGGAGAGTCATTTAATAAGTAACCGTTTTTATTCTAGGTGTATTCCAGCTTGTATTTCAACAGGTTATACAAGTATATGTGAAACAATTTTTTTATACAGGTAAAGATTGAGTTTTGTTTGTTCGTTCTGGATATTCAAAACCGATAAACGGTTTGAACTTTGCATTGTAATGGGTACAAGTTTATTTATTTATCAGACTTCGCAGTTTTATTTTGAATGCTATTAATAATTAACTTTTGAACTGTTTAAAGATTATTAATGTTATTTATTATAAATATTATAAGCATTTGTAGAGATTAAGACGAAAGAATTCGATTATTGAACTCAATTCGCGTGTCAATGTTCTTTAGTAGGTCATCTTGTATCCCCACCACTGTCGGAAAACAGACAGATAATGCAAAAAAGGCCCTTGTATGTGAATATGTTTAACATGAAGTTAGATAACAGTTCCTCCGACATGTGGGCCTTCGTTCGTCGCTCACACCTTGGCGTATTTATTTTTTAACGGCCGCGAATATACATGGCTCGGTTATAACAAGCGTTCAGCCAGTCACCGTTCAGACAGCGCACGAACGACTATCGCGGAAAGCGCACGCGTACTTTATTCGCGCCTTTAATTTGAAAACGTAAGGTTATCAATCCGTACGTTTGTATTTCACCAAGATTTTTCGTAAATATGCCTAAAAAGAAATAGTTGTTTTTTTTTGCAAGCTGCTTTTGGATATTATTTTGTGAAATCGTGCTATTGACTTTGCGCGCTTCAATCCTGTTTTCGTCCGCGTAAAACATCTGTGATATTTTATTGTTGTGAATATTTTGTGATTACTTTTATATACTTAATTCCGTTTCGTGAAAGAATTTTTCGCGGAGCGTAGTGATAAAAAAGTCTTTATGATAGGTCCATATATGAAGGTGAGTGATACAGAACATTTTCCTTAAGTTACTATTAATTAATTAATTTAAAATTTCAAGAATATTTACATATGACAAACGTTACTTACCCTGTCACTTTATGTAAACAAATTCTCTTTTACTCTGTGGCACAGCATTTTCACACGAGGTCATACAAATCTCTGTATTTTTCACTAAACTGTTAAATAAGCCAAAATTAACTGATATGTCTACGATTTAAAAACTGCAACGCGTGGCACAGCGCTGGCGCTACTACTCAAGATAAGCTATATTAATACAATTTCCTAACCTCCATATTTTCGTTTTTTTTCAACGGTAAATAAAGGCTAACGCCTCCCTAATATGTGAGCACCGGCTTTGTTGCTAGATGTCAACTAAAAGAACTTTTACTACAAAAGTCCTGGCCACTTGTATTTTGAATGAGGTTCTAAAACTGTGACGTCAATTTTACTGTTAAGGAAAATAAATACCGTTTACAAAAAAGGTACTAATATACACATTTTTCCTACTAGATAACACTAATGAAGTTAATTATAGTGACTGATAGTATATAATGCGTTATTATTTTGCGTCGTCTAAAATTAAATACAAAAATAATATTACATATACAAAAATGTTGTGATTTTTAGACAAGTTCTAAAATGCCAGACTTCCTATATTCAATCGAAAGTATAATAATTATACAAAAATTCCAATATTTAATTACATACGATGACCCGTTGACCTTGAGACCTTGAAGTAAAATGTCATTATACAGATAATATTGATGTGTGACGTTGAATTAATATCTTTAAAGATTATGTTGTCGCCAACTAACTCCGAAATTAATCGAAATGAAATCGATATTTTTTTCTATTGTTTTGTATATCGATTTTCATTTATTTATTAGATTAATCATAAATAAAGTATCAACTTTTTTCTTTAGTTTTGATACTTAACACTTCAGTATTAGTTTTGAAAATTATCAAAGAAGCATACTGTTCTTCAAAAGTAACCCTTGAAGCGTTTTGCTTTTTATTCGATTAAATCTCCATTCTCTCGATTCTACCACTGTCATTACTACAGAATTATTGGTTTTCAATATAATTTTCAATTCGTAGATAACAAACTCAAATCATACAGGAATATAACAAAATTATCAGTTTCAATATGAAATGGTACACATTATTATAACGACACAATATAATCATAGTGTTTTCCGTTTCACGCTTAATGGTTAATGACAGCAATTCAGTCGTCCGACTTAGCTGCCCCTATTTCATTTACAC
>LD688945.1:3146570-3158950 GCA_003118335.3 Papilio memnon
AGCTCACTATACGTTCCCACTAAGCCTCGGAGCCTGACCTAAAATAGGGGTGACTAGGCCATAGTCAACCACGCTGACCCAATGCATGTTGGTTGACTTCACACATATCTTTGAATTTTTATTTCATTCTATTTATTTTATTTAAAATAATAGGTATGCACAAAACGAGTAATTAAATAACAAAGCATCAGAATATTCTATCATTCAATTACTCGTGTCGTTTTACAATGCAGTTAATGATATTGGCCGTGGAATGGAGACGTCGTTTCATTTGCACATAATTAATAGGTCACCGAGCAACGTGAATAATAAATAGAGAAAGAATTAAATGTGGCCAGGTCAAACGATGATATCACCAATAATAACCAGTTCATTAACCATGTTATATCTAGCTAGTAATTTGATTGTCTTTAGGTTTTCTTCTACGCGCAAGAATTTTCCAGTTATATTTATACAAGAGTTATTTTAGGATAAAATGTATTTAACGGAAAATGCAAAGGTTTTTTTTTTTTTAATTTTGGCCACAAAATTTTCACTTACAATGTTTTGCAAACATTAAATTTTTATTTTTGCGTACCTTTTTAACGAATCTATTTGCGGCCAGGATTAAAAGAATGTATATTATAAATAGAATCGTTATTGAAATACGCATTGTTCGTTTATATACAAACAGAGTGGTGAGTGAGAAAATAATCGGAAAATAGTGTAATCCCGACGGCGTCGCGGCGCCACTGTCTACGTCGAGGTTGGCACGAGACGCCCCTGTAGTGTTTGTTTGCGAACGTCTTCACATCTGTTCCGTTAAACATCCGCCCGTTTCAGTATCGCTCCAATTCTCTTCACACCCAGTACTACTGGCAGTTTAATTGAATGTTTGCAAAAAATAAATTGAGACGTAATTTTTATATAGTTCAAGTGTGTGCCTTATTTCTTCAGTATGTTGTTGGTGAAGACGAAGAGGAAGTTTGTGGTGCTATTGTTCGATATTAAAGAAGTTTTCAGTGAATGTTTGATTAATGTCTTACTCAAAGATAGAGCGGTGACAATCTATTAAGTCTTTACGCGAAATATATTTAGCATTTTGTTTTTTTAATGAATTATTAGCCTATTTTGGATAAAAGTGCTGGTTTGAGCAGCCGTTGACAGTAAAGAACTGATCTTTGAACCGTGAAGTCGGTTGTGAACCTAGTGTCGGACGACCGTGGACACGATTGCTAGACCTGTGAAATTAATGCTTAGTACAATGTCTGGACTTAAAAGATGTATCAGTCAAGTGTCCATGTTTATGACAGGGAAGCCGTTAAATTCATCGGAATCAGCGTGGAGAGAGGAACTACAAAAGTAAGTCGATAAGAAAAAAGCGCACAAACGATTTACAAGAATTTACTCGTTGCACCGTTGACGAAACATTGAAGGTCTCTAACAATAATAGGATAGTCTGACTCATGAACGCTATTGAAAAAGTAGTATAAGAAAAAAGAATAGATACACTTTTATATGAAGCTATTTCCAGCGTTCACAAAGTACGTGAAAGAGGCGGTTGATGAGCGGTTGATGACGTCTTTGCACTGGACATCCCGTCACACGACATATTATGACGTCACTATCATAAGCTTAAAATAATTTATACATACGGATAGAGCATGAATATTGTGTATGCCATTAACAAGCAAACAGTAATAGTAACGTTAATTAAACTCTAACGAAAAACATTTTCAATACTAGCATTATTAAAAATTACATTGTCAGAGGCAAGACATGCTTTGAGCCGCTACGCCACTCTTGTTAATAAAGCCTGCTGCACACCTTGAGTTTTAATAGCACAGTTGTAACTGAACAGTCGAATTGTACTGTTAAAACTGTGTGTGTTTAAGTAATTTCAGCTGTCAATTGTACTGTACAGTTAAAGTTAACTCATCTGATTTAATATTTACACGCACAGTCGTTAAATTATTTTCAAAATATTTATGAATAAAGATGTCTATGAAAAATAAATAACTGACATTACTAACATTTGAAAACATTACAACTATGACTCGTTCATTATCGCATTGTTTCACAACAGGTGACTAAAAAATAAACAAATATTTGTAAATAATAAATGATATCGTGTGAAGTCACACCGAATGAGAGTAACTTAGTAGAGTAATGCGATGACGAAGTTTTTAATTATTTTAGACAAAGTACAAATTTTTCGTAAAATCCCTAAATACAATCGGTTCAGAAAATCAGAAGAAATAAACTGATGTGTTTATTTTCAACTTTCCCATTAAAAAAAAATAGTCAGTATTTTTTTAATACAAACTCTTCGGAAATTTTTATAGATAGATTTGAAAGTCAGTGATGGAAGGCCAGTTAGTGAATCAATGCATAAAATGGAACTATAAAACATGACATTGCTTGTTGACACTTGACACCGTGTTTTTTGCAATTTTTTTTTTAATTTGCTGAATCTTTCGATGAACTTTCACACAGAACATGCACATAATGGATTGTAATTAGCGAATACTCGATTTTTTAAAAGATTAGGCTCAAAAAATTATCAATATCTCATAAGTTTAACATCACGTTTACTGCCTTATCTTTCGGCTTTTAGACTTTAACATTGACATTATGCTTTAATACAGTACTTAAAGTCAGAACTTAACCATATAGACAATAAAACTTTTATTAACATTTATTTTTTAGCACAAAGCTTTCTGCCAAAAGCTTCCATTTGTTTAATGGAGTTATATGAATTATCTAATCTTAATAGAACATTGTATCACATATAGATGAAAAGCATTTAAATTAATTGAAGCCAGACTGTCCTTGTTGTTTGAGTGACGAGATTGCAAACGCAAACACAAACTAATGGAGTACACTCGCAAGTTAGTCATAAAAGCTTTTAGGGCAAATAACTTTTATTTACTTGGTCGGGACTGTATTTGTTTTATCATTTACTCTGATCCTATTTATTTGCATTTTTAGCATTGCTTAAAATTATAAAAGTCTTTGTATTCGATTCTATGTATTAATAAATAGCGTGTACATAATATGCCATTAATAAAAAACAGAGGGTAAAATTATTTTTTATTTTAATTTGAATATATACTTAAACTGCGATATGTAAACCATTTTTTGTCATCGTCAAGCGCTAGTTTAATCATTATAAAATATTTTCAATGCACGTACTGTTCAAGTATAATAAATTTAATTCAACAGCAGTTTAACAAACATTTGGTTATTGTAATCAGAGAGTGCGTCACGGATCAATGTCCGAATGAGCGATTTCGACTGGATTCAAACGCCAATTATAAATTCCAGGTCAGAGAACGATACCATGATCGCTTAATGTTTCGTTATGTCATGGGATGAAAAGACATAACATTTTAAATAGTTTTCATTAGTGAAACATCTTGAACATAGTGAACTAATTCAGATTTTCAAAAATCGACTTAATTATTTTACCACTTTAATTAGGATATTATATGGCAAATTCAAATACTCCATTAAAATGATTTAAAAAGAGAACATAACCAACATCATTGTAATAATCTAAATTGTATTTGCAGATACCGTCAAGCCCGCTACGCAGCAAGGCGCGTCAGGAAACGCGTCATCTTCAAGCACGGCGATTGCAACGTCGTGCAATGGAACGTGGCCAAGCGCAGGCGCCGATACCTCCAGGATATCTTCACGACGCTCGTCGACGCCCAGTGGCGCTGGACGCTGCTCGTCTTCGCGCTCTCCTTCATCCTCTCCTGGCTGCTGTTCGCGCTCATCTGGTGGCTTATCATCTTCACCCATGGGGACCTCAATCCCCCGCCCCCCAACAGCACTTCAGAATTCATTCCCTGTCTCAACAACGTCAATTCGTTCACGGGCTGTTTCCTCTTCTCTGTCGAAACTCAGCACACCATCGGCTACGGCTCTAGGACCACCAATGAAGAGTGCCCTGAAGCTATCTTTGTTATGTGCTTACAGAGTATCGTCGGTGTATTCATTCAGGCTTTCATGGTAAGCTAAAATATTTTACTAGAATCAGTTCTTATTAGAATAAATATCTCTTTTACTTGGACAAGTACATGTCGAAAATAAACCAGATTTTTTATGGTGCCAATATAAAATTTGTTTAATCAACCTTGAGAAAAATATTTGAATTTTACGTAAAAAATAATAGCAATTCTTCATTCATCAATTAAATCGTCAACCAAGTCATGGATTGTTTCAGCAATCTGTATTTTAAT
Organism: Papilio memnon; assembly: GCA_003118335.3. Classification (NCBI taxonomy): domain Eukaryota; kingdom Metazoa; phylum Arthropoda; class Insecta; order Lepidoptera; family Papilionidae; genus Papilio; species Papilio memnon. The sequence goes on from LD688945.1 coordinate 3,150,800, forward strand.
CAATAAGTTCTCTATATTCTGGCAGACGATATTATTATGATAAGGAATGCTTTGAAAATGAAACCATATAGTTGTGTATCAATGTTAGTTTATAGGGTTATTGAATTTCATCCGAGAAATCTTCCTGCTTCGGCGCCAATATATTAATTTAATATCAAAATAAACTTGGACATGATCCAAAAGTAACGTATGAAACTGTGATCCAGATGGTCTTTTAAAAACCGTTACGAAAAAGACGTCACCTGGCCGCTTCAATTACTTCTTACATGAGATGGATAACGAATACTAAAAGCACGTTAATTTATATTGAATGTAGAGTTTTGTAAGTGATGCACGTTTCCGATGGATAAATGTTTCGAAATCCTAATGGGGTCAATACGATCAGCTCCGTCCAGCTGTTTCATATAAAACAAATCGGGCGTACTACGAATAATTCTAATTTTAGGTGGGAATCGTATTTGCAAAACTATCTAGACCAAAGAAACGTGCCCAAACCCTGCTTTACTCCAGAAATGCAGTTATATGTCTCCGAGACGGACAACTGTGTCTGATGTTCCGAGTTGGGGACATGAGGAAATCGCATATTGTCGAAGCGCATATAAGAGCACAAATTATACGCCGCAAGGTATATTATTACAACAAAGCGGAGACTGGTTAGTGATTGGGGATTTCAGTCAGCACGCTTTTAATCTGCATCTAACCGGATTAGGTGGACTTAGATTCATCGCACACCATAACGTAGGAGGCGTCGACTTTTGATCTTAAACAACTCAAATTTCGATCCCTAGTTTGAATATTTCACAAGCAGAATCATTTTCTTTTCTCTTGTCCATAGGTGGGTCTTATATTCGCGAAGCTGGCGAGGGCCAAAAAACGAAATACAACCCTCCTGTTCTCCAGGAACGCGGTGATATGTCTAAGGGACGGGGAATTTTGCCTTCTATTCCGAGTGGGAGATATACGAAAATCGCATATCCTCGAAGCGCACGTCCGCGCCCAGATTATTCGGAAAAAGGTACCGCCCATAGTGCGTTTCTGGATTTTTTTTTATTTTACCGTCAGTGTCATGTTGTTTCGAATGCAATGTTATGTTTATTTGTACATTTTATCTGTCGTGATGTTGTTATTTTATAAAGACCCCTCTATGGATAAGCTGCAAATTGCATGCAATGCTTGTTTTTACACTGCTTTGCTAACAATCATCTAATGTTCTTTACTTGACTAGAAAAAGTACATTAGAATTTAAATATATGTATGATACTAATGACATTTTAATTGATGTTTTCATTTGCGTTATTTGTCTCGCTTTCTGGAATTTACTGCATCATTTCTTACGCATGCCTTGTTCTTAAATGTGGATATAATTTATTTAAATGAAAGAACCAATTTACCTTGAACTCCGCTAGAAAATTTAAATAATCAACGTCCAAGCAACATATGACTAATTTGTTGCGAAATATTTTGTATACACACAAAACTTCTAGAATTCGTTTTGAATTTTGATTATTTACGTTTTACACAAAAAGATTCTGCGCCAAAAAATATCGCTTCAAAACATGTTCTTATCATGGATTATGGTTTTATGTCATTTGGTGCTTTTCTAACATTTAAAAGTCATATTGTAATTGTAGTAATCTAATAGTCTCTTTATTATTATATTTTCTCTTGATGAATTATCTACATATATTATTTTGATAACATCAACAGATGACAAGAGAAGGGGAAGTGTTGCCATTCTACCAGCAGGAACTGAAGGTCGGCGCAGACGGTGAGGAAGACAGACTGATGTTCATTTGGCCGATGACCATAGTGCATAAGATCAATGAGAAATCGCCGCTGTACAACCTCTCGGCTTCAGACATGCTGAGAGAGAGATTCGAGATAGTTGTTATGTTGGGTAAGATCGCATATAATAGTCATTATTACCTGGAATTCTACAAAAACCTTACTTGATAAGTTAATACGGGATAATAATATCTACGTACAGTACTTAGGAATCTACAGTTTACAACCGCACCCAACTTCGTACAACTTTCCTTAATGTTTATTTCATTCCATTAAAGAACAAGTTTTATGTCGTATAACCTATAAATATATAATATACGCAAACCGTTGTTTCAATTCTGCTTTGTGTTGGCACTTATCCTGTCGCGTTTTGGTCGTTTGCCCTAAAACTTGCTTTAGAATATGCATATGTCTAAACTATTTATGCGCTTGTCAGATTTAGATATTGAGAAAAATTATAAAGTTATGTCAACAAGATATAAATATTGCGTTGAAAATAAAATAGAGAACGTTTTCAATGTAATCTTTGGTGATAAGTAGACTACATACTTAAGGAGGGTTTTATTGTTATCCCTTCTCTTTGAAAAAATAGAGTAAGATAATAACTTGTCTTGTGGCTGTGAGTTAAAGTCGGAGGCGCCATTTCTTTTACCAAAATTAAAAAAAAACGATAGTAACATATTGACTTAATTATTTACAGAGGGCGTGATCGAGTCTACAGGTATGACGACTCAAGCACGCAGCAGTTTCCTACCATCAGAAATACTTTGGGGACATCGTTTCGAAACAATGGTGTCGTTCAGAAAAGATACCGGAGAGTATGAGGTATAACACATTATCTTTTAAATGTTCTATTCAAAAAATGTAAAGCAATATTTTCATCTTCTCTGTGCAAATTTAAATTAAGAAAAAAGACCCGAACATATATCTTAGTGTAGTTTATTGTAAAACATAAAGTTGACAAAATAGAGTTGTAATTATTTCTAACAATGTCATCGACTTAAAAATAAATCGTTTGGCAAACATCAATAAAGTTTCTTTTTTAAATATAAATACAGGTAAATGTGTATATTCTGCGAATATCTTGAGTACATTATCGTTAGCTAAGAGGAAATAAGTTGTCTTTTCCTTAATAAAAAAGGCCGGTGGGTTTTAAACGTTTTTTCTTTTAATCATTGGTCTTATATCTATCAGCCAAATACTTTTATGTCCGGACACTCAAGTCTTTTATAATCTTTTATTTTTCCTTACTTAAGTTAAAATTGTATTTTTTCCAGGTGGATTACACTCGCTTCAATAACACCTATGAGGTAGATACACCACTTTGTTCTGCAAAGCAGTTGGATGAGCTGAGAGCAACCGTTTCCACCTCTCAGAAATTAGGTACGTTGCTATGCAATGTTTTGGGTAACAGATTTTTAGTTCGTCTTCTAATGAGTTAAGTTTTGTATGAGTTATAAAAAAAACATAAAAAGACTTAGTCTTGTACATTCTTAGGTCTAAATATAGAAAATGCATTCTACGACTTTATTATTATAAAATAATATAATTATTTTTTCAGATCGTATGCTAGGCACAATACCAAAGACCTTCTCCAATGATACCCTGGACCTGAGTTCTGTCGATTCCATGTCGCTAGACGAGCATATTGAGATCAAAATCCCAGAAGCAAGAGTCAGAGAGAACAGGCTGATGGCACAGAACAACTTCGTACAGCACGTCAACGAGAAATTAAAGAACCATAGTCATTTAGCGGTTGAAAATGGCCAAGTACCTCTACCTAAGAACCTCTCTATGACAGGAATGAATGTGGAAGCTAAAGATATTGTACAACCGAAAGAAGGAAATATACAGCGCAGTCACAGCCATGCTAGTATGAAGCGCGCACACGTACTCACGCCCAACGGCGTCGGACATCATGGCCCGGAGAAGGACCAGAAAATTAAAAAGTAAGTTTACACACTAAAGACTATAGACCTAAAGTAAATGACATCACACCACCATCGATTATATTGCCAATTGGAAGACGCTTTAACAATCGTTTTGAATTTTAATAAAACGTTGGAGTACTAATTTTAGCTACCGAGACAAATAAATTGTTTAGATTTTCACAAAAATTTAGATATTTGGAAACATGAAAATTAAAAAAAATAAAGTAAGAGCTTAGTTGATATATAATAAACAAACAATTGGGTTTGAATATTTAAAAAGTACCATACAATTAAGAGAATTTAAAATATTTCATGGATTATTAGTCCATTGCCAATTGTTTTAAGCGGAAAATTGCATCCGTGAAGGTTACCACTAATGAGCCATTGTTCGTGAATTCCGTATTGAAAACACAATAATGAATACGTTATTAATTTTTACCTATAGTTCAAATAACTTTTACTTCCAATATTCGAATTCGAACTACGTTATACAACTTTAATGTAAAAATTCTACCACAATATGATGTAATTATTATATTATTTCCAGATCTCCAAGCGACAATCACATAGTTGAAAAGATCCCAGTCCATCCTATACCGATATTGGTGACGTCACCAGCTCCAGAGCCGGCTTGACCTGAAGTATTCCAGCTACTATCCATACAATAGCTAGTACCAACTACCCATACAACCACATCTTCAAAATTACAAATGTTAGTGCTATACGCATAAATAAATGTTACACTAGAACAGTTTAGGATAATCATTAAATTCTGTAATGTTCCTAGAAACATAAAAATTCACTGGACATAAAATGGCGTTTGTTTGGATAATATAATTGTATTTAAATCTAGATACCTTTTACTAAATATAATATTATATAAAAATGTATGGGAAGAAACATTATAATTAACGTAAAAATATCAACAAAGTAAATTATCAGAAACTTCCTAAATTTTACTACATGTGACAAATTACGTCTGCATTATTAATATTAACAATAAGGAATCTAAACTTTCCGACATCATATTCACTATAACTTTTAGGGCCTGTGCTACCAAATTGTAAATTGTCTTAACAATCCAACATGTAAAATATGTGATGGAAATATCGGATTTTGTACCCTTATCTGACAGTCACATCATTTTTAAGCTATCAGCCAGTGGTGGGACAGGCCCTTAATCACATAATTTACTAATATTTCACTAAATTAAAATAAAAACATTATCAAATTTTCATAAAGCAACTGTTAAATTTCTTCCCAAATAGTTTATAATCTATTTTATTATATTAATAGATAATGAAAAAAAATGGCGCGGCGTACTTACATTTTATAGTATACTCTGTGCTTGAGACTGGTATTTTGCAGTATTTTTAAGATAAATATGACGAGCTTGTGCCAAATAGAATTAAATTAATGTATTTAATATCTATAGGTTTAAATTAATAGAAAAAATCCAAGCTTTGTGTTTAACAGACTGTGTTCGGCCATGTATTAATAAAATAAATAGTGAATTTGTAACATTATATATTTGCGATAATTTAAATTATTACTTTTCCTGTTTAAAATAAACTACATTCAAATATCAAATTTATTAATTAACTTAAATCGCAAAGTTTGTTGTCTAATAGAAAATTGAATACACGAAGTTTGAAATTATTGAAATACTGGCTTTACACATATACATAAATAAATGCATATGTCCCCGTGATTAGGTAAATATATTAACATAATGTATGTTTTATATCTGCATTCTATCGGCAGTTAAACTAACGATGGATAAATCTAAAAATTTCGAAATCAAATTTCGATTACAGTCTAGTGTAAACGGTCTTTTATGCGAATTCGTTCCTTTTGGATCAAATCCAATTCTTCTACTCAATACGTAGAACTGTGAGTAAAAACAAAGTTACTATTTTACTATTGTTTTACAATTTGTGATTTTCCATTACACGTGTATACATTGTTGAAACATACACGTAAATAAGGATGTTCTGAAAGAGACAGAAACATTTTATGAAAATGTTCCAACAATGTGAATCAAATGTTCAATGGTTAGAAATGTTTATGACAAAAATATTTACGTACTTTTGGGTAGTTTTTTTTAATTTAAGTGTTAGTTGTACTAATGCTTTGTTTAAATAGGTACTGCGAATATAACATGTTAATAAATATGTTTTATTAATGTGCGGTGTTTTAATTACTGCACTTAGGTGGAATTTAATTTATTTGGATGTCCCGATGTGAGGCGTGTAGCGCGGGCGCTGCCAGTGTAGCCATTCAAAGCTTTGTATTTCCTGATATAAAAGTATTTTAATAAAACAAATATTTATAATTATAAGCAATTGTTTTATTTTCTGCATTAAGTACTATTTATATAAAATTAACAACTAATTAGGATACTTTATTGAAGATCATCAAAGTACTATAGTATTATTTATTTCTTAAAATATTATTTGAAATATACAACCTATTACATAACTTTAAAGACTGACTGACAAAGTTAAACTAAAATAGCGTTTTAGAAATTTAAATCTATGTATTAATAATGCTTCTCGTCAATAGATGGCGCTTTGCTAAATTATGTAATTCATATTCGACTTTCTAGACCGCTTTCGCACTACTTTTTCTAGAACCTTGTTTCTTTTTGGTTTTCTCGTCTTCGCTTGATGATGAGGAGTGGTCTTCATGGCTGTTAAAGTAGTCTGGCGGATATTTTACAATAGAGGGTCGATTTGTAAGACTGGCTCTCCTGATAGCATCTACGACCAGTCTGTCTGCTAGATTGATGAGGGGTGATGAAGGAACTTCTTTGCCGTTGTCGTATAGAATCTCCCGAGGCAGTGTGTTGCCAGAGTAAACTGGAAAATTATAATTTAACATGTTAATAACTTTTTTAATAAAACTCTTTGCGGTCTTGTGACGAATACAAAAAAATATGTGGAGGGAAAGTAACCTATGTCCAGCAGTGGATAGATAAAGATTGAGTTGTTGATGTTTTATACGAGGAATCATTTATAAAGAACAAATATCATCATCGTATAGAAATGAAATGTAAGTATAGAAATGTTCTTCAGGCTTCTACAGTTATCGGCTTATTTTTGTATGATTTTTACCAACGTTTCTATTGCTGTTGTGATTAAATAAGAGATTACTCAGGATCATTCATTCCATTCCTCTTCTTATACGTCAAAATTCTTACCTGACTGTAAAATGTGACGTCACAATTAGCGGAACAAACAAAAAAGCAGCGACATATACAGATTTTTTTTTCATTGTCACCAGGGAGCTAAATCTAATTTTACCAACATTTTGTTACTCGTAAATTAATATTATTTTCAATCTAGTATAATTTAAATTACCTGAATTAACAAGTTTAAGGGCTTGTCCCACCACTGGTTGATAAAGGCTCAGATAGCTTAAAAATGACATCACTGTCAGATAAGGTAACAAAATTCGATATTTCCATCACATATTTTAAACGTTCAATTGTTATCAGACAATTTACAATTTGGTGGGACAGGCCCTAAGCTTATTTTCACTCTTGTTTAACCATTTTATTTCAGCTCTATTATGTAACAACGCTAGTCTTTTCTAGATTTGAAATATCTTAAAGAAACTCAAAAGGTGAAAATAATGGAATTCATATTACATATTTATAACAATGGAAAGGTAAATCAAACACGAATAAACGTTGGAACATAAATTATCATTCAATATTTACATACAAAGATATAGCAAATATACAACTTTATCTATTACGTAACACAATGGATACTTCATTTAATTACTATATAATATGTACCTAAGAACATTCTGAATCTATCTGTATAGAAACTATTTTCAAAGTTCATTGCATTTGCATTGAAATTGAGAACATTTTCGCGAATGGAAAATGAAAAATGTTCGCAACTTTGTACTTTAATATAACAATATTTATCAACCTTCATACAATAAATATGAATTACTACGACACTGGAATGTTTATTCATTAAATTAGAAATGTTTGCACAACCTTTTAGGTTTAACCTCGTTATCACTGAGATTATTTATCCTCTAATCTATATGACTAGTTATGTAACTGGAATTATGTGACATTTTGATTTCTATTAATTATATCATTATTGAGACTTACATCTAAAATATGAGATTCGCTACTCTTAAATAGAACAAAAAAAAACGAATATTTAAAAACTCATAAAATTTTCGATAATCGAGCTATTTCGTATTAGCAGATCTTATTGGTCAGTTTATAAAGTGACAGTGAAGTCCCCATCTTTCTGTTCAGCTTTTGGTTCGTTTGTTGCTCTCTCCGGCATCTTCAGCACGAGATGCTCCCCGCTCTCTGCGAGACATCACAACATACAATCAGACAAATACATAAGCATACAACACACAACAAACATAAAACGTACAATTGAGACAAACGCAAGAA
>LD688945.1:3172955-3204791 GCA_003118335.3 Papilio memnon
AGCGTGCACACACCTGAAATTAAACTATCGCACAACTGTTTAGTCTCGCTTTGATTCCTATGAGCTTATATGGAGGTGCACACACTATTCAATTTTTCGTTGTGCAACATAACAGTTTAATTGGCTGCGAAACAATCGACAATCGACAATCGCCCAACAGTTGTGCGATAGTTTAGTCACAGGTGTGCGCCGGCTCTAAAAGTGAGATAAAAGTCTGCCGAGCGCGTAATTAAAATTACTGTCTCAAACTCTATAACAGGCGTGAGTATTGAAGCACCCCAGCAGACAACGAATATAACTTGTCCTAGGAACCAAATTTATTGCTAGTACCAATTGCGAGTATCAGCAGGAAGCGACTATTTTGGGAGTCCGTGGGCCCACTCGCTGGCGGTTATGAATGGATGCGCAGATTGCTGCTACGTTTCTAGATACACGTGTTTATATAGTATAGCTGTTGCTCGCGACTTCTTCCGCGTGAAATTAAAAAATAATATATCCTATGTTACTCACAGATAAATTACCTTTCTAACGGTAAATGAATTTTTAAAATCGGCCCAGTAGTTTTTGAGTAATTTCAATACATACAAAAATACAAATCTTTCCTTTTTATAATATTAGTATAGACTAAAAATAAATGTAATATGCCTCAATGATATTCTAATGTTACAAAACTTATAGTGCTTAATATACAAAACTTTAAGTATCAATTTTTTAAAATCTTACTATCTGACGCAAAGACATTAATTACTAAGGTAAGATAAGGATATACAGCAGTACTGACGTACGGGTCACCGTTAGGGTCGTAAGGGCGCGGTTGGGCGACTGCCATGGCGCCGTAAAGATCTCGTCCTTGGTCTGATGTCTGTCCCAGAATTGTTCAGAATGTCTTATTCTAAGAAAAACTTAGTTCATTTATAAACAAAGTTTATATCCGAAATTTTAGTAGCAACGTTTCAAAAGTCTTACTTGACGCAAACATCCCACAACCTATTAAAGTTGTGAGTCAACAAGTGCAAGGATAATAACGACTTTTCATAATATTATGAATTATTTTTATACTAGGTTTATACTTCATAACAGCTAGATTTAAATATTATCTTAAACGGTAAGAAATAAAGAAATCTAGACGTTTCTAGTGTAAAAATATTATTCATCAATGCTCTTAACTGCTATAACCTTACATATTATAATATGTCATATTAGAATAGAAATGAATTCCTTAAAAATGTTTGTCCCTTTATGTGGTTATTCCGATTATGTACGAGAAAGTATCTTTATCAATAGAACTTTGTCAGAGAATAAGTTTTTTTTTTTTCAAAACTTAGTCTTAAGTTTCATATTAACAGCATCTTGATAGCTGCAAAAGCATAAAATCGCAAATTCCGTGAAAAGTATAATACTATTTTTTATGCAAATACGATGCATTATCGATACATATATCATTCACAATAACATATTTGTAAACAGTTTTATTTTTAAATGTTACATGTTCCAATAAGATAATCACTTGGAATACATATGAGTATTTTATGTGATTTAATCATCAATATAATTTAAAAAATCTAAACAATACGATCAAATAAATAATGTTATTGAAAATGATGAGCCGCATTAAGTCATTATACACAACAGGAATTACTTACCATGACCGTTTAGGACTGCATTTTGTGTAAACTTTATTTACTTGTCACATAAAGATGTAAACCGAGTAACAGCGTCGTCGAACATCGTAACTTCTATTCGATAGTCTCGATTGAAAAATCGATATTCAAAGACTACAAATTCTTAGTCGTATTCCCGCGCGTTTTTTATCATGAAAGGGAAGACGCGAGCCCTAAGCGTGTGTGACCTGAGCGCTAGGATAGCGTGGACTGGCAATATGCGAAGCAACTCTTGCGCATTCTATACCTACTCCAATTGTAAACCGCGTTTATTTGTTAACTAGCCACGCGTTCGGAAACAATTGACTGTATTTGCTGGCCTGCAGATAAGATTTAAATGTCCGCTTTGGCATATGCACCTCGCAACGCGTGAATACTTATTTGCATGCATTGAGCCTCGGAGGGTGTTTGTTCAATTACTTGAGACGTCGATATATGTTCTACATACTTCTCGGTCGGTACGATCAATTCTCAAGAGCAATGTCATTTATTAGTATTCAAAATTTCGATGGAAAGGTCGTTCGAAATCTTTCCTTCCTTATGCGTATAATTAGTTGCCAAAATAATCGAGAACTTAAATTATAATTTGTGCATATTGAGATATTTTTTTTTCAGTCTACAAATAATACCTTTTGTAAAGGAAGGGAAGGTAAGGAAGTAAATAATCAACGTCAATTATAGCATGATATTAAGTGCCTGCCCTAAAATATTTACAGCTCTTGCAGCTATGTTGCCTAACTAACTTCTTTTTCCATAAAATCCTACTTAAAAACGTGACACAGTTCTTACATCATACTCTGACTCTCTAATTGCCCGTCAAATTTCGTCTATAACTTATTACTCGCATTTGTTATGTTCGTAAAAGTAATAATTCATTAATGAACTATTTTAACAAGATCTGTTTCCATTTATTTAACCAATACGATTGTAGGTCAAATTAAATTGGACATAATATTCTTAATTTTCTGTTAATGTAGTGGCTTTCTCACTATAGTCTACTAGCTTACGCCCGCGACTCCGTCCGAAATAAAAACGAACGAAAAGAAAACAAAAGTGAGTAGCCTATGTGTTCTTCTAGACTATCCTCTACATCTATGGTATACCAAATTTCATCGAAATCCGTTCAGCCGTTTAGCCTACAAACTCTAACAAACATCCATTCACCTATCCATCCATCTAAACTTTCGCATTTATAATATTAGTATGACTATAGGGATAAAGGGAAAAATAAATTTGATTTATTTTAACTACAATTTCTTTAATATTGTTGGATAAAGGTTTAATAAGCTCTGCCTATTTTTGTAATCTTGTTAACAAGTTGAATGCGAAACCAGCTCTAAAACACCTGGTACGTATCGCGCATACAGTGCGAATAAGAAATGTCTATATAACATACAGGGTGTGCTACTCCTGGCACCGCAGGAACTGAAAGAATAGAAAAATGTCTGCCACTTTTAACGTTTCAAATGTCTATTTCGAGCATAGGAAGGGTCCGAAATCGATTAACAATAGGAGAAGACAATTGCTTACCAAGGCTTCTCTACTCGGGCCATTGTTTGGCAATCAAGGTAACATAGTTGTGCCATACCGCTATGCCAAAAGAGATAAGCATACTACGAATAACATTAAACATGAGGAAAACATGGTAAATTGGTTGTAAGTGAAAGGTCACGGCGAAGGCGGAACCTTTTCGGCGCACAACCTTCTTTCATTTACCTTATTTGTCACCAATGAATCACAGAAACTAACATTCATATATTATTTCACATAAGTTAAGTCATGGCAGCTTATTCTTAATGTGAACCTTGACACCCGAATTGCCTAGGTTTCCACGGAAGACACATGTGCCGAGTGGTTTTTAAATAAATAATTAACGCAGTTTGCTAAGCTTAGCAAAAGTAAACGAAGGTGAAAGTGGACAAAGGAGAAGCGGTAAAAATAATATAGCTGTAGATAAAATCCTCACATATTTATTGAGTTCGCAGATACGAAGGTGAGGAAGTAAGTGGTTGATTCGACAACAGCGGCCGCGGCCGTTGTCCTTCGCGCGCCGGGTCAATCAACATGACAGATGGACTGTCAGCGATGTGTCGCAGTCAAGTGCACGACGATTATCAAATTACGCTCCCCGTTTGTGATGTTGCTCTTTCGACTGTCATGGCCGCTGCTTTATCCGTCAGACGACCTCATATGCATCCCGCTATGATTTGTAAAATGGTGGTAGCGGTACTAGCGGGAAACTGCTGGAAATAACAAGCGAAAGCTATTAGCAATTTACAATGTTACATCAACAAAGTAATAATAAAATCTACTTAAAGTTAAACACACTACTTATTTCGTTACTCTATATGTTATAATTATAACACAGAGCCTGTTTGAATTCTATTAAGACCCTTTGTGACGTATTTGCGGTCTCTATGCTTAAGCTAGCGCGGCTAACTTTTACTTTTAGCTCCTTTAGTGGATCCAAGGAGAAGAAGGTAAGGCGCTTACAATTACAACGCACATCCATGTATTCGTAACTTTAGACACTACATTTTTAGACATCTTTTAAGTCGTGATTTTTATTTTTTTACAATACCTAATTATTCCTTCAGCGATATTTGCTTTAGATGGGGATGTACAATTAAAATTAGTTTCCGCAACTCCATGACATCCTGGTACATTATCCTCGTCGCCAATATTTGTATTTGCAATGCCCCTACTTTGAATTTAATTACGTTTAATAGTTGGTTACAAACTTGCAACCCATTATTTAACTGTGAAAGTTGTCTTCTATTGATTTCCAAGCACTTTTTGAGAAGATTAATGTCACACATTTTTCTTTCTTATGTAAATATAATTTATATTTTTACGAAACACATTGTACTGACACTTGTAATCTCTCTTATAACTAATTTAAAACTAAAATTATATTCAGCAGAAACGTAATAAAAATTTGTCATATATTAATGATAAGTTTAGTGATAACTTCGTACAAACATCTGCGATAACATGTGTACATGTTACTATCAGTAAAATATGAGGCATGTATTAAAATAACAGCATATAGAAAGACTGGCTATGATTAAAATCACCCTGAAATTATCCACTACCTAAAGGAATTAAGCTTCGCTATTATGTTAAGTACAGAATCTTCTAAAACATATAGTTTATGATTAAACATTACGTTTTTGGCCATAGTGATTTTTATAACATCGTGGTATTTCACCAACAAACAACGACGTGCCTGTGTTTGAGTTCGTTTCTAATTGTTAAGGCATGTCCCTGACCATGGATTTTGTAAATAGGTGTAAAGTTTTGAATTTTGAATACATAGTCGCGGCCGATTCTTTAGACCGAGGTAGTGCAGCTGAAATTCTAACTGAAAACCATTGTCGATAAAACAGTTAAAACATTTCATATTTTTAATCTTTGTAGCACTTGTGTTGCCAATCAATAAAATTTTCTGTATGGTATTAATCAGTTATCTTTACACAGTCATTGAATTTACAATTTAATTTCGTATTAAATTAGTGACCAAAGTGCAAAAATATCCGTTTAAATATTTTTTAATGTTGTTACATCTTTACTTTTCCATTTAAAGGACAATTGCCAATGTTAAAATAGGAATAACAAAATTGACATAGTGAGCTGTCATTTTCTGTCTATCGAACGATTCATCACAGTTGATTTTCTAAAACAATAGTGTAATTGGTAAATACACAACAAAAAGATGTTTCGGGTGAATGTTTTTGATAAATTTCTCGGTAAGTTAGTTTATATACGTCCAAATTACATATGCAATAAACCGTCATTATCAATCTCTGCATTTTACACATTTTCCTTCTATACTATACTTTCTTTTCTCTAAATCTTTCTTGACCTACTATCATTTTTATTTAATACACAATTTTCCTATTTAGCTTAAAACCTTAGCTTTCCTACGCTTACGTCATTTTATAGCTTTCATTATGTTCTAGATAAAGCAACTAGTAATCTACGCCTGGAGCCCGATTGGCCAACAATATTGCAAATTTGCGACTTAATTAGACAAAATGATTGTTCGTGAGTACAGTTTTATCTATCTCAGTGGATTATATGTGAAATAATGTACATTGAAGTAACAAGAACATAGAGAATTATGTGTGCTTATCAAATTAAACAATTTGCAGCCCTAAATATGCAGTTGCTGCTGTCAAAAAGAAACTTTACTCCCAGAATCCTCATCAAGCTATGTTTGCACTCCTCACATTGGAGAGCATTGTAAAAAATTGTGGTAAGTAAAATATATTTAACATAATGTAAATAATATTATGTAATGCTTCTATGATTAATTAATATTTGTAATCTGGAGATAATACTGAAATTGCATTTTTATAAACATATAATAATAATAACTATATTATTCCTTACTTGTTTCAATATAAAATATAGAATTGTCTGATGAAATTGTTTGAAACAGTCTTAGTAATTTCATGATCTCACAATATACATAAAATAATGTCAACATTATGTGTTTTGTTAAATTTCTTCTGGTTTGATTGAGCCAGAAGACAAAGACCATATTTGTTATTGTTATGCATTTGTTATTTTTAAAAATGTAGCAGTTTTAACATACTATGCTTATAAAAATATAAGCCTTGTAATGTAGCATCTATGATTATATGGAACAAAGCATATCATTTAATTAAATGTTATATTTAGATATGTATAACAATAAATTATTGACAGTCTGTTGTTTACAAGTAAAGGAGATAAGAGACATAAATGTAATATTTATAAAATGTGGTTTCTTGACTTCACCCGTGTTATCTTCAATGCTGCTTTCTGTCTTGAATTGTATACAATTACAATCACAGTATTCTCTGCTTGGTTTAAAAGCATTTATACTATTGTAACATAAATATACAGAGTGTAATAAATACATAAGAAACCTATTTATAGAACTGAATAGCAACTTAAACATACACTGTGTTGTTCCCATTGGTCCTTTTCCCCCTTGAAAATCTATGGTCATCTCAATTTTATTGGCAGAATATTTCCTATACACTTATGTTTCTGAAGAAATATGATAAGGATGCTTATGCTAGAACAAGAGCATTAAGAATTCATAAACATGAGAAATAAGCTGCTTATAGACTGCAGTGTTTATAGTTAGAAAACATTGTCACTATTATTATTCTTATTAGATAATACAGTAGCCTATCATTAGATAGGTAACAAAATAACTTTAAATTCAATGATATTTACTTAAATATGAAGTTATTCAATTTTCTTAAAGAATGTTATGTCTCAAATGTAGTATAAGATTTTTTATACATTTATACATCACTAGCTGTTGTCAATACTTCATGTGCTAAAAAAATAGCCTATGTTTCTCAGTAATAACATAGCTTTTTAATGGTAAAAGAATTTTTGAAATTGGTCTAGTCATTTTTGATTTTTTACAACACATGATATAAAAATACAAATAAAAAGATAATCTGACTCTACACTTGTGTTTTAGGCGAGTGCTTATTTTTATTAATGTTTAGGAAATACAGCAAATACAAAAGCATAATTGTATATGATTTATCTTTTTCTTACACAATTATACTAAGAATTAGTTGTACTTCATGACAGGAACTGGAGTGCATGATGAAGTGACATCAAAAGCATTTTGCGAAATGCTCAGAGACTTGGTGAAGTCAACTCAACATGAAAACCTCCGCAATAAAATTTTGGAACTCATACAAGCTTGGGCATTTGCATTCCGGAACTCACCAAAATACAGAGCTGTGCAGGTAAGCAATATTACATTATCGTTTTTCATTATGTCAGTTAAAATAAAAATTAACTATATTTAATTTGCGGTAACTGTGTTTTTGTGTTTAACTTTATAAACATGTTTAGAATTTCTAAATCAGTTAACTTCACTTGCCTTGCAAAACAGTACTGTATTGCAAAACTGCTAGTCTGTAAAGAATTAATTCATTTCTGCTTGAGTAAATCTATTGTCGAGATCACTTTATAAAATTGTTCCTTAGTGAATTTATGTGTTTCAAGACTGTTGAAAGGTGAATATTAAAATATTATTTAATAATTACTATTAGTATAAAATAGCATTAAACATATTAAACAATTCTCTAAATAATCCAACAACATAAAAACCATGTCACCTGATAGTATGTGTCACCTGACACACTCAGTTATTGATTTTATAATTATAATTGAATTAGAGTGTTTCCTCTGCTGCTTTGTACTCCATGAAGGATATTTGTGGCGATTCTTTTAGTGGTAGATTCATAGTAATAAAACTCTTATATAACTTGAAATTCACTTGTACCATGTCATTCAACACTTTATGCTGAGTAGTGTAATATAGCTACCTTGACCTTCATAAACAGACTTATTTATTATTACACCTTGTGCCAATAATTCAAATACATAAATATTTAAATTGTTATTTATGGATATATCTGGGTATAAAATAATGTAAATCAATTTAAACTATTTATAATTTTATTTAGGTAAAATTATTGTGTTACATTATGTATGTGTATGAATTTAGTGTTCTTATTTCAAATTGTATGCTCATACTGGTAAATGGCTTCCTCTTTAATTTTTTTCACCTTTACGTTATCAGTCAATTGAATGAGTCACGTCATTACAAACAATAGATATACATTCAGAGTGGAACAATGTTTAGTGAAGTTTGTTACACACAGTAAATCTTTGTGCATTGACAGTGAAAATACTTCATACAGAGTTTATTGTTAGTGATTTAATTAACAGGATACAGTGAACATTCTCAAAGCAGAAGGATACAAGTTCCCCGTCCTAAAGGAATCTGATGCAATGTTCGCTGCAGATACTGCACCGGAATGGGCCGATGGGGAAGTCTGTCACAGGTTGGTTTGTTTTTAGCAATTATTAGGCTTTTTTGTAAAAAGATGCTATGAATTGTCTAATATTTTAATACAGAAAATGTACTATGTGACA
Organism: Papilio memnon; assembly: GCA_003118335.3. Taxonomy (NCBI): domain Eukaryota; kingdom Metazoa; phylum Arthropoda; class Insecta; order Lepidoptera; family Papilionidae; genus Papilio; species Papilio memnon. The sequence goes on from LD688945.1 coordinate 3,181,580, forward strand.
GAAACAACCATCTAATTGTATTAATGTTTATTTTTCATTTAACATAGATGCAGATAATTAATGAGTTTATAACAATCGTTATGACTATTTAACTTTGTTTAGGTGCCGTGCTCTTTTCACGTTAATAATACGACGACATCATTGCCGAGCTTGTGGTCAGGTGTTTTGTCAGCAATGTAGCTCAAAAACTTCCACTCTGCCTAAGTTTGGTATTGAAAAAGAGGTAACTTTGTTTATGGTTTATATTAAAGTTATTTATGAAAATGGAATGAAAGATACTTAGTAATCTAGAGTATCATTGATTTATTTTTGAACTTAACATTACCAAAACTTCAGAATCTTAACTAAAGTTGCAGTTTTATTCTAATTAAATAACTAATTCAAACAGACATGCTAAAGTCTTTGCCGACATATGTCAATTAGCATGTACAGTGACATATATTCATGATGTTGATAGTTAAATGAGGATAATTTTATTTGCAATAAGCATTTTCACAGGTCCGAGTATGTGATGGATGTTACGATAAAGTGAGTCGTCCTCCATCTGCCACTATCAAGCCTAAAGCACCACCTACTGAATCCACTAGTGCTACACCAAATCAGGTAGGTTTAGAAAACTTCAAGATTTAGTATGGTCATATACAAAAGTACACAGATTCTTAAACATAATACATACTACACATATGTGAGTTAACCTGCAGTGGGCCAGCATGGTTGACTATGCCTTACTGATTTCTAACTTAGGGTAGGTTTCGAGCCACACGATAAATAAATAATTGTTCTTAATTCAAATTTTTAAAGATCTAGTAACCATATGTTTATTACCTTTTAGTGTGCATTTTTGTATAGATCTATGAGGAATTAGACAACTTTGACTTTTATATGAAAAAATTATAGTGATATGGGAAATATTTGTATATCAGCAAAAGGTTTCCTTTTCATGTCTTTAGGAAATTGTATAAAAACTGATTTGTTTTAAATAATGAATTTATTTACACTTCATAAGAGATTTTGAATTTTAAGCACATAGTGATTTTACTAGTCTTACTCTGTACATATTTGTATTTTTACTTTAAATGTTTTGATATATCACAAGATAAGATAGTATGCTTCACTAGACTCCTACTTGGCAGAATGCTGTTTATGTAATAAACCAGTAATTTCACTATTGATACCTTATTTAGGTCATTTTTTAAATAACACTAGACCAATTGAGCTTATAAATTTATTACTATCCGTCATAAGATTCACCCGGCATTTCACCACCTGGCACGAGCATAGCGATGTTATTGCCATTCAACAAGATTTGATCCAATTTGGTTATTTTTCTTCCTTCTGGTGTTGATTCATATTCTGTAACGTCGTCTAGTAACATATTCACGAAATCGTCGAATCCTTGTAATGTTCCCACCATTTCTTTGTCATTTTTCATAATAATATGTATTCTCGAACCAATACACTTATCTACAAGTTCCAATGGCAACAAAGTATTCGGGTTTGGCAGCGATTGTGACATTTTTTCGTAAATACTAAACAATTCTTAAAGTAAAACGCTACTAAGATGCGACTAAAGGTTAAATTCTTAACTTTAAATAATATTTTGCCTTTCACGGTCGCGATCGTGTGGTTGTCATACAGAGGTTGTTGACTTTGACAAATGGCGACTTGCTGGTTTCTACCAAATTACGCACACAAAGAATGATAATTAAAATAATTAGATTAAATTTAATTTAGTATAATTTTCTGGTTATTAACACGTGATATTACGCTCATTATTTTTTATTCAATCGTGATTTAACTCACTTTCATTTTTGTACCTGGTAACTGAATGTTATGTCAAGTACTTACGTAGCAAATGCAATGTTACCATAAATGCATTATTTGCTGAAATCTAAGGGATGCTGTAAAAGTTTGTACCTTCTACAGTCACCTCAAGTATGAAGGGGGAATGCCGAAAATATGCTTGAAATACACGGTACCCACATGCAATCGTCTACGCTTTAAGTATTTATGATTGTAATGTTACAGTTAATTTCTAAGCTTTATCTACATAATTATCTTCGTTGTTGACCACTTGCCTATAAATTTTAAAAGCTTCAAAAAAATAATTAAAACCATACGAGTTATCTAATGATTGTTTATGTCAAGAGATACATTAATGCTTATTTAAAATTATTAAAAGCTCATTTATTTCTACCTCCAGATAAAGAGTTATTGTTTTTTTTTACTTTACCGCAAATCTTTAAATAAAAAATGTATATTGCAACAATTGATAATGTAATTTGGGAGTTCTTTTTAAGATACTGGCAACATCGGTTCTGTCAGTTTCAAACTTCTAATTTAAATTGAAGTTGTTTTAACGGTAACGCATTCGAATGTAAAGAAGTTTAAAGTTTTTCCTTTAAAAATGGAGAAGACTTACGTGAATTATTTTCGCGGTGATAACTATTTTTCATCCAACGAGAACTTCCGCGTAAAAGAAGAACCGGTGTCACCAAAACAAGATGATTTTTATTTTATGGAAGATTTTGATTTTGCGTCCTATACTGGTATGAAGAAATCGTTGTCAATGAATGATATTACTGCTCTTAAAGATGAATTGACGAAACCAGATGCACAATGTATGAAAGAAGAACCGAGATATCGCAGACCTACAGGCAGCAGTAACCACGATTTATCTAGAGCAAAGTTCGTGTCCTTAGCGGAATCCGTTTATCACTATCAGAGAGATACACCAGGTCGGTTCCATTCAACGCGACCCCAGATTTTCCGATCTCAGTGTAATGTAGGCCCACTTAGTCTTACTGTAGCCCAATCTCCGATGTTACGTTGTAAAGCTAGATCGCGACCAATACATGTTATGTCGCTGAAAGAAAAAGAAGAAATGTTAATAGAAGAAATGAAAAATTTCAAAATCAAAGCTAATCCTATACCTAAGGCAATCTTTAAAGGACCAAATTTGCCAGATGTTCCTAAGAAGTCTGCAACAAAACCGGAACCATTTAAACTAACAGAAGTACAGAAGAAACCACTTCCACAGTCCCCGCTTGCTATTCAGAATTTTAAAGCGCGTCCTGCTCCAAAACATATCTTAGAAAAAGCACAACTGACCCCAAAGTTACCCATTGAATGTACGAAGCCAAAGTTGAATTGCAAGCGAGCTGAATTGGTCGAATGTTTAAAGTGTGATAAAAATATCAATAAGATTGCAAAGGAATCAGAAAATAAACAAACATGTAAAAGTGCTCATAGAGATGGACCAGTACGACTTGAGCCATTTTCATTTGAGAAAAGGGATGAAGAAATTAAAAAACGTAAGGAAGAGAGGATAAAACAACAATTAGAAGAAGAGAAAAGACTAGCTTCCCTATTTAAAGCTCAACCGTTGCCTGCAGTAGTTAAGAAGCAAATGCAATATGCAACTAGCAAATCCAGCGAATCCAATGCTTCCTCTGAAAACAAAGAAAACTGTATCAGGTTTGAAGCTCGACCACCGGATGTTTTATATAAAAAACCATTCAAACCTGTTCTGCAATCAATTCAGGTGGTAATACCTGAGCCGTTTGAATTAATAACAGAAAAGAGAGCTGTGGAGAGAGAGAAATTTGAGCAAATGTTGAGAGAAAAAGAAGAAGAGAGAGAGAAGATAAGACTGCAAATGGAAGAAGAACAAAGAGAGGCAGAGGAGAGAGCTCAAGCGGAGCTCAGAGCTAGACTTATACATCATGCTAAGCCTGTGCCAAAGGTGTCTCCGTTTATTATACAGAAGTGTACTGATGCAATAACAGTACCAATAACACCTAAACTTATGAAGAGAAAGCAAAGAAAATAATCTCTTTTATTCAGTTGATGAATTTGTGAAGATATTTAACTGATAACTCCGCCATTATTATATTTGACATATCACCTGTCCATATAAACTGTGTGACCTAAATATGAGAACTTTTTATATAAATAATTATGATTGTTTAGTGACAGTTGAGTTTTACTTATGAGCTATGTTATTTTAGAAATAATTATGAATAATTGTGTATTTACTCTACAAGATTTATAATACTTTTAACTTAAACTTAATTTTGACATTACTGCTTTGATTATTATTATTTAGGTTTTATGTATAAAAATAAAACTTCCAAACGAAAACTGTTTTATTTTTTAAATGCCCTAGTTACACATACTCTGTTTTAATTTTTTAACACTTCTAATATTTGATCATTATGCTAAAAGTTATCATTCTCATAAAGCAAAATAGGAAGAATTTGTAATGACATTAATAACTTTGTCAGTGGTCAATAACATGTTGATGGGCAATAATAAAATGATGTAACGAATTACAAAAAAAAACTAAATTAAAAACTACTCTTATAGCCACATGAAAAAACCAAAGAAGAGTTGCAAGAGGAGGAGGAATTGCAGCTGGCGATTGCTTTGAGTCAATCCGAAGCCGAGCAGAAGGAAAAAGAACGAAGATCGCGCTCCCTTGTGGCACCCGAAACATCTTTGCATCCCACTAGTGAGTTGAAACAATTATTAACTAGTTTATGCCCGCGACTCCGTCCGCGTAGATTTAAATAAAACAAAAGTAGGTAGCCTATGTGTTTTTCCACACTATGCTCTACATATATGACAAATTCATCGAGATAATATGTTCAGGCATTGAGGCTACAAGCTAACAAACATCCATCCACACAAATTTTCGCATTTATAACATTAGTAAGAAGTGAGATTAGTAAGATGTACTGTAGTGACGATATGGTGACAGCATAATAATGATTGAGTGGCTATGATAACAATAATTGACTCTGTTCCTATTTTTCAGGTGACATAAATAAATTAATTTTTAAAGTGATAATTCCAGTATCACCGAGCGTGTCGTCGGTGAGCGCGTCGCCGGAGCACAGCGCGGCGGGCAGCTCGGAGCTGGCGCGCTACCTGGACCGCGGGTACTGGGAGCAGCGGCTGGCGCGCGACGCCGCGCCCGCGCCCACCGCGCCCTCCTCGCACGCATCGCACGACGCCAGCGAGGTCACATTGCCTTTTTATACCTGATTTCATCCTAATAGGGAAGCAACCGTTGCTCATAGACATATTATTGAAGATCCGATGCCTTGATAGACAGAGAAGGGGATGACTAAAGAGGATAGATACCATTAACTTCACAATAGAAATATTTACCCTTCAAGTGTGTGCCCTCAACCATCCATTTCCTCTTCCTGCTTGCTTGGTTTCATACCAATATGTTTTGATATGATCGTTTTTTTTTAACGGAGTATCTGAATTTAATTTGTTTTTTTCTCACCGTGCCGTCTCCATATATCTCTATATGTAAACAGTATGGAACTTATTTAACAAGATAAATGACTGTATTTAGTTATTACAAAACTTCACCACCGAAATGTAAATGACACTTGTATGCATTAATTGTTTTTCTTTACAGCCTGAGTTTTCGAAGCCATCTACGAACAAAGCCCAAGAAGACGATGCCGGAGACAAGGAGATTGACGAATTTGTCGAATCCCTCAAGTCTCAGGTTGAGATATTTGTTAACAGGATGAAGAGTAATTCTTCGCGGTATGTTTTACACACCATTTTTTAGTACACATGTTTTAATCTTCTTACTAATATGATAAATGCGAAAGGTTAGATGGACGGATGGATTTGTTAGAGTTTATAGCCTAAGCGGATGAATGGATCTCGATAATATTTGGCACAGATGTAGAGGTTAGTCTGGAAGAACACATAGGTTACTCACTTTTTTTTTTTTTTTATTTCACGCAGACGGAGCCACGAGCGAAAGCTAGTAAACATATAAATATAATCTTTCGCCCACTAATCTACATCTTTGCCAAATAACATCGAGATCCGTTCAGCCGTTAGGCTACAAACTAACAAACATCCATCCATCCGTCCATCCATCTAAACTTTCGCATTTATTATATTAGTAAGATTAAAATTAAAGTACGAAAGCACGATATTCGTTTTGCAATGTATGCAATTTCACGTCGTCAAAAATTTCCATTACTTCCATATCAATATTATGTGTTAGATATTATATATTTTACACATGAATAGATAATGTTCATTACATGATATGCAGAGGTCGGTCAATCGCCAACGACACGTCCGTGCAGACGTTGTTCATGAACATCACGGCCATGCACTCGCGGCTTCTGCGCTACATTCAGCAGCAGGACGACAAGCGCGTCTACTTGGAGAGTCTGCAGGTATGCATCGTTAGATGGGGGTGTAAATGAAAGAACTGTATGAATGCGACTGATTTATTTAATTAAAATTGGACCGCAGTGGGCGGCTGAACGTGCGTGGTATAATTCTCGGTTGCGGGTACATAACATTGACCTCAAATATCTTGCCGGCTCCGAACATCGTGCAGTCACCAGTAACGATGTAGTTTAAGTCGCCAACATGTTTTATATCACATATACCATTTAACTTTGCTCAGACAATGTATGGATATAGTCTACAATTCTAAGTTAAAATATTGTTTAATCTTAGCGTTATTGTAACTGTTGTTTCTAGGGATAATAAAAAATAGTAAATATAATTCACATTTCAGTGTTTAGCATCTGCAATAAACAAAATCAGAAGCATACCAGCAATCGATTACATTTTGGAATATTTTAAAGAGTTTCAGTAATAGTAATAAAAAATTGGGATTTTTATTGTACTTTTGTATGGTTAATACTAAAATGTGTCTTGTGCCCCAGGACAAGGTGACGCAGGTGCGCGACAGCCGCGCGGCGCTGGACACGCTGCGCGCGGAGCACTCGGCGCGCCTCGCCGCCGCCGCGGAGGCCGCAGACCGCCAGCGACAGCTGCAGATGGCCGCCAAGCTGCAGGCCATGCGCAAGAAGAAGCACGAATACCTGCAGTACCAGCGACAGCTCGCCTTACAGAGAGTACAGGTTAATATACACAATATCCAAAGGCATTTAAAAAATATATAGACACAGATAATATTTTTTCGCCGGTATCTTCTTTGAAAGGTACTATGTTGTCAAGTTTAGTACGCTACCTCATGTCCTTGTATTGACATGCTATAAAACATTTTACAATATTAAAATAAGCTCCATCTTTTGTCATAAAACCAACTAAACAGTGTCACAAAATAAAATATATATAATACAATTAAATTTTTATTTAGTGACGCCTATTTGCAATTAATTTCAATACAATTAATGATATTGGCAGGTAGTTTTGAGGACAACAGATAGGGTTAGTGGTTCATGTGAAAAATGTCTCAAGTAAAGACTCAACAGTGCTTCCTCTATATATTTTTTAAATCTCTTTTTGACAATGTCTCATCTTTGTAAATAATCATTTTGATACATTAACTGCAACATGTGGTCTTTTGGTTGTCAATAGGAACAAGAAAGAGAAATGCAACTGAGACAGGAGCAGCAGAAGCACCAGTACATGATGTCTGCAAACAGCTACTACATGCCGGGCGTATCCATGCATCACTACCAACCGAACTACCCGACCCAGCCCATGTATGCGTCGGCTCAGTTTCATCCGCAGATGATGCCCCAAGTCACCACGGACGGCTCCATGTCTCTGCCGGGGCAACCGCAAATATCGCAAGCCAATCTAGCGATGAGTGTCAATCAGATGGGACTGACACAATCTATGCCTCAGCCGCCGAATACGTACGCGATGACGACATCGGGCATGACGCTGACGCAGCCCCCGACCAGCCTGCCCTCGGCTATGAGTCAGCCGAATCGTCCCCAACTCGCACAGCAAATGCCGCTGCAGCAGCAAATGATGATGCAACAGTTGCACCAAATGAGAATGCCCATGCAGCCCGGCGTGCACCAGATGATCCCGAACGTCGCGAATGGATTCACCGCGGCGACGTCCCAAAATACTCAGCAGTCGCAACAAATGCCAAAGCAAGCTCTACCTAACCAACCGCAAAATGTCATGCCTCAAATGTCCATGGGACAGAATATGGCTCAACCGTTAAACGCTGCTAATTCGCTATTGGGTATGCAAATGCAAAATATGCGATTGTCGATGATGCAAGCGAATCCGCAGAATGCCAATCCTCAACAATATACGATGAACATGCAAAGTCAACAGAATAATCCACAAACCGGCTCGCAAATGCCAAACATCTCTCAGTCCTCGCAAATGCCTATGTCGAGCCAAAGTATGCCTATGCCGGGGCACCAAATGATGCAAGGGCAGGCTTTAGCACAGAGCCAAGCGGCTATCAACCAAAACCAAAATGTACTCCCTACCGTGCCACAAGTTACCCAAGGTGCTACTCAGATACCACAACCTCAACAAAGCCAATACACCCAAGGTCATATATCTATGCAAGGTCAACCCGGCCAGCAGATGATGATGCAAGGACAACAGATGAACATTCCTCAACAAAACCAACATAGCTTAAATCAGGGGCAACAGATGCCTCAAAATCAAATGCAACAACAAGGTCAGCAAATGATGCAGGCTCATCAAATGAATCAACAAATGATGCCTAATAATTTACCGCAGCAAATGCAAATGCAACCACAGATGGGGCAAATCTCTGGCCAACAAATACAATCACAAGGTCAACAGATGCCTCAGGGACAGCAGATGCCCAATCAAGGGCAGCAAATGCTACCACAGGGGCAACAGATTGCACCTCAAGGGCAACAAATGCTTCCACAGGGACAACAGATGTCACCTCAAGGGCAGCCAATGTCATCTCAAGGTCAACAAATGGCTGCTCAAGGGCAACAGATGCCATCTCAAGGACAACAAATGGCCGCTCAAGGGCAACAAATGCCACCCCAAGGGCAACTACCACAAGGTCAACAAATTCCCCAAAATTTTCAAGGTCAACCTATGAAGATGCAACAACAGAACTTTACTAATGGCCCACAACCTCAACAACAAAATCCTAATCAGCAGGCGCCAACCTCAAACAAATCCGAGCATAACAACAACACTGCAGAGTTAATTAGTTTTGACTGAACAAAAAGCTTTTAGTTAATATGGAGAGATAATATATTTATATCAATGACTGGGATCGTAATAGTTATTTGGATAATTGAGAATGTTTACGTGATATGTGCCCAACAAAATATGAAACTTTTAGAAATGTGATAAGTTGAAGATTAAGCCAAAATACAGCTGTATGGACCATTTGTTCAACTTAATTACCACTAAATATGACTTAGATCCCGTTCAAAGCATACCAATATGAGAAAGTTATTAAATGCTACTGTTTTAGGTTTATAAAGTCAAGCACAGTTGTTATGGACATAATAAGATAAACTCGTTCTTGCATCAGAGCACCATTTAGTTACTGGGTCTGGTACAAGCCAGTTTTTAATCAGAATATATGTATGTTCACTTGTTAAACTAATTTAAAGAAATTGACAGTTTTAAGATTTAATCAGGCTTACTATATTTAGAGTTAGAACTACTGCATTGTAATGTTAAATTTTATCATCACAGAATTTTATTCACTTCAAGTTTAATATTCAGGTAGTGTCCTAGGTTTTAATGATGGCCTTGTAATCTATGTAAATGTGCAAACGTGTATAAATACGTCAGTCGTAGTTATCTAGATATTATATTATAAAAATAATAGAAATTAAAAATTATTTCCTTTTGTGCAAATATTTGTTTTATAATTTGTTTTATATTTAAGTTATGATTTATGATATCAATAAAATATAAACTATATTAAATCGTGTCTTTTTATACACTAACATTTAACTGTTGGTCAGAATTATTAAAACATGAATAAATTAGATATCAGATATAACAAAACACATCATAGCAACCATGCTAGCTCAGTGATTGACTTCGCACATATCTTTGAATTTCTATGCCGATGTATGCAATTTGCTTAACGATGTTTTTCTTCATCCTTAGATATGGTAAGTAATGGTAGCTTCCCCTCCTGGATCTAGCCTAAATCGTGAGTTTTCATATATGCATTTTAGCCTCTGTGTTTCGGTTGTGAAGATCAGTGACTGAATCAGTCTTCATCAGTGCCCTTCCGAATCGTTTTGACGATCTTAACATTTGATAGTGCCGCGACCGTCGCGACGTTATTAAAAAACTTAAAAGGCTCATTCTGGCAACAATGTATCGATGCTTATTCACTTATTCTATGACATTGATAGGTTTTTCAGCACATCTTAAATGTCAAATGTCAAAACATTTTTATTTTGACAGTACGAGAAAATAATTTGCAAATTGCTGCAAATGCAATGTAAGCAAATTGGCATAGGTAAATTTTACTTGGTGGTTGCTGGTAGTGGGTGGTGTGGTGCGCGTTTTGTGTTGGTGTGGGGATGGATTCCTAAAAGCCGCCAAATGTACCTACGTCATATATAGCGGTTTTAATATATTTTTTTTTCTAAAAAACTAAAATGTATAAGTTTCTGAAAATTCACAACATTTTTGAATCGGCATTATTTATATCTTTAGCTTCCCTATTTGTATATTTTTTTGGTATTCTAAACCTACATTTTAGTGACAAAAATAACTATTGTTCTATGACTTATATGTTTGAATACCCACAATTTGTGGTAAGTATTTTAATTTTCCTGTTTTTCTCGAATATCAAGACAAGTGTAATTATTAGTCATTATTATTTTAGCGAATATCAATAAACGATGAGATTACAAAGACAAGATACTCACAATATGGGCTATATGCTTATAGTGAAGGAAGGTTTACTGAGAAAACTAGAAAGATGTGGTTTGTAATACTTTAACTAATTGGAAACAATACTGGGATTTTATTCATGTAACATAATGTATTTAGTCAAGGAAAGTGTGATTTTAGGTTTGATGGTATACCAGTGTTGTTTTTACCTGGAAATTCAGGAAGTCACATGCAAGCCAGGTCCATAGCTTCTGTTGCTCTACGAAAAGCTATATCCAGAGGCTATGAATATCATTTTGACTTCTTTACAAGTAATGTTATTTTTTACTTAAATTACTTAGACATAATTTAGATAACACCATATAATTTAATGTAATCAAAATTTGAAGTACACAAAAAATGCCCATAATTTGTGTGTTTTTACATAATGTATTCTTTTTAGTTAGCTACAATGAAGAATTGTCTGCATTTTGTGGAAGTGTACTGGAGGATCAAAGTGAATTTGCTGCTATAAGTGTGTCAAAAATTTTAAGTTTATACAAATCAAACAAGTACACTAAAACTATACCAACATCTGTTATTATAATTGGACATTCTATGGTAAGAATATTTCTAGTTATACATAATTTTTTAGTATTAGATTCTTCATTGTCCGCTTGGTCTTATCCCACTCACATAGGGTCGGCATGCAAGGTTATAAACCTCAATTTTTGGGCTTCATTTTCACAGCCAACTGCTTGTTTGTCTCCAACCTTATTTGGAGAGAAATTACAGCTATATACATAAGAACTACTTCTAAAAGTATACAAACAATAATAATTTCTTTAGTATTAGATTACAGATTAAAATGTAAATTACTTAAGTATGTTAGTACAATAAGCATGTCATTCTGTTAAAAGATTTTTTGTTTTATATACAGGGTGGAATTATAGCAAAGAGTCTATTATCACATCCTACTACAATAAACTCAACAAATATATTAATAACTCTGGCATCTCCTCTCCATGTACCAGTAGTGAACTTTGATATAGTTATGAATAATTTTTATAACAAATTGGAATGCCAGTGGAAGTCCACTTTAAATAATGAGAGTTTACGGTCGAAAAAACTTATAATCAGTTTTGGGAGTGGTCCGCGTGATATTCTAGTACCTCCAGTGTTTACATCTGTTGGAGATAGTGAAGTCAATAGTTTAAATGCTTTGGTAAGTAATCATTTTATTTTTTAAATTACACATTTTTCCTTTATGCTTTGTACACTTTTATAGACTTGAGCATGAACTATTAATTTATTTTAGCTGTTTTATTCATATGTGTGAGTACATTATCATGTTATATATGTAAAAAAACTATCTTTTAACATAATCATTAAGATATAAATGCCTATGTTAGCTCATCATCATTATATTCATGTAGTATCTTGCTTACATGTAATTAAATGTACATTCTTTAAAATTTTAGGTGAACCATAAACCAATACACAAGTAAGTATATGATAAACTAATGATATGTTTTTTATATTTGTGTTATATCTTAATTGATAGTGATATCGTAATACGAACCGAATTATTGGCCTCAGTTATTATGCGGTAATTCACTTTTCAAGCATTTTAATTTATCATGACCTAATTTTTTAATCTAATTATCTTTAAAATCAATAAACAGTTGTGATAAAATAATTTGTCGTAATAGTTGCTTAACTGGCAGTCTGCCAGTATCTGGCTCTAAGCAGATGTACCAAATTGTTTAAAAGTTAATATAAAAAACTAAACCCATCATGCCAGATATGACATATTGAGCAAGATGGCTCTGCCAGTCTAACAGTTATAGATGTGCATTTTAAAAGTTTCTATTCTATAATGACGTGAAATCTCAATTCGTAGGCCAGTAGTGCTGAAAACTCAAAACCAGTGCTGGCATACAACTGGTATAATGTTAACACTTACTAGCGCCCTTAAGCACATTTTGTCTATGCTAAGCTTGCGCTACTGTCCAACTATACTGGCCAAAAGTAACGAGGTGTTATGTTATTCTGCTCGTATAGCATTTGGCGGACAGTCTAAAATACGTCAATGGATTGCATCTATCAATATTGAAGACGTTTTTAAACTTGTGATAAATCTCTGATGAAAAGTTTGACATCTACATAGATAAACGGATTATATGCATAAAATTGGCATTTATTTGGAGACATTTCTTATCTACATTGTTTTTATTATTTGCGAAAATTACGTAAATACATGTTATCGATAAAATTATTTCATTTTTATTTCTTGCTTACTGATAAGTCATAGGTCAAAGTTTTCTCTGACATATACGAAAGATGCATAATATGTGAAACGATTCATATATTATATCTACTCTTTTAATTATATGATTCTTGATTAAAATCTTCAAAAACTGTCTTCACAGTACGTTCTACTTCTACGTAATACTTCTCAAACAAACGAAATACGCAAAAAAAAAATTAGAATAAAGTAATGACCATATTATTTTGACGTATTTCCAGACTACCGCTATTCCAGGAGTATGGGTGTCACCGGATCACGTCAGCATGGTGTGGTGCAAGCAACTAGTGATGGCAATAAACCGATATATCTTCGATATCGTCGACATAAATACGATGCAAATAACGGAAAACCCGCGAACTCTAATGGCTAAAGCACGTCAATATTTCGAGGTATTGGTTTTCATACATACTAATTAATCTAGATCTAGAACGATATTTTTGGTCAATGATTAACGCAACAAAGTGACAATGATTACAATTGGTCAATGTTCGAACATTTGTTTTTAAACTTTATGTGACCTGTTGTAACACTTGGCTATTGTCTTACATTGTTTTGTACTCTATGTATATCTATGCTAATCCATACTTGATATTATAAAAATAAAAGATTTTTATTTTTGTATGTATTGTATTAACTCGAAAAATTCTAGACCGATTTCAAAAATTCTTTCAGCACTAAAAATCAACGTTACCAGTAGGTAACATAGGCAATTTTTTTATTATTTTTTCAATCTCCTGCGGGCGAAGTCTCAAACAACAGCTAGTTAGTTATAATTTTTTTAAACAAATCATCACTTGGAAACTTTATCTGTCTGTTCTTTTAATTTATTTAATTAGATGTTTAAACTAAAAATATTTATGATCATTCATAAATATTACAGGCAAATCGTTCGATGACTCTGAAACCAGATATAGTCCGTCCGGATGTTATTTTGCCAGCTGACGCATTTTGGTATGAAGATAATCGGCGAATTTATCAGATAAATCGGCCCGATATTGACAAGTAAGATCGCAGTATTACGATTCCAGGTATAATATTGCAGGTTCAAAAATAGGTGTAGGTGTAAAATGAAATAAGCTCTCACGATAACAGCTAACTTGGGTAGTATAAAATAGTATTAAACTATATTCTGACCTCAATATAAATGGACAGAAAGATTAAAAAGCTATTGAACAATTCGAGTTACACTAAATTGTCTCATTTTCTAACTTAAAATCAGTAACTCCGTAAAGTACCAATGTCAGGATTTATAAATAACAATTTTTAAATATGACATATACAAATTACGTAAAGCAAGTCAGAATAGAATTAATGCAAATTTGGATAAACGCCAGAATACGTGTTGGGTACTCGAAGGTGAATATTATTAGTACAAACGTCACTCTGACGTCATCAATCGTAATAACTAACGAATAAAGGCTTCAAGTGACGTGCAAGTTTATTCAACGATTTTTACGATATTTGCAAACAGCAATTTGTATTGTTATGGTTACTTGCAACAGTTAGTCCTTTTATTTCTTGTTCCTTATTTTACAAAGTGTTTAATGATGCAAGATAACAATGAATTCATGAGTATAATAGTAATGCAATCTATAATAGTTATTCCATAGCGTAAGCCAGGTATTGTAAAAGTTATCAGAATTATCTTGCATCAGTAAATTTATTATTTATTAGTGATATCACCATGATATGTCAAAAAAAAAACGCATTACTGTATTCATCATCAACTTGCCCTTATCCCTTACGGAGGGTCAGCACAGTATGTGCTACTCTTCCATACATTACTGTATTACATTTGAGAATTTGAAGTATAGACAATGACTCATAAAAGTAAATAAAATGCCAAAAGTCACACACAGTACAGTTAGCACAGCTGAGCAAATGTTAAATTTTTCAAATCTCCTTAAAAACTTTTTAGACATTAAGTCTAAACTAAATGAACTAAACTGTACAATATTGTTTATGACTGTTTCGCTTTTAGGGTAACTTTCTTAATGATCCGATTGGTGAAGTTTCCTCAGAATAGATTTGTTGCGATAGAAACTGTGAACGTGAACGACAAGGATTGGATATTCGGATGCAACGCGGCGTTCACTCACAATACTTACAGACATTGGTTAGTTACTAAAGTTTATTATTTATTGCCTTTACATTTAAAAAAACGTAAAAGGACTAATTTCAATTTAAAATGCTAGAAGAAATAATAACGTTTCTGTAACATTAATTATAATAAATTGAGATTTATAATATTGTGTTTCTGTATGAATAAATAAATAAATAAAAATAAAATAAATCTGAAAACCAATTACACATACGCCTTGCATCTCTGATGTAGAGTTAATTGGTCACTGTGGACTAAGTGATTGCTTAAGTAACCATTAACCACGATTTTATTGTTATCATTTTCATATCGTAGCAAACAAGCCACTTCATTATCAGAATTAAGTCGATGGAGTGGTTCAGCGAATGAATCTGAACGTAGGAAGTTGGCAACAGTAGACCTGCATGCTGTAAAACAAGCATACCCTGGCTGGTCGCATGTCGTTGTAAGAGTATCTCCTACTAAAAAACCTGTAAGTAAAATATATCTAATTTTACTAATATTATAAGTCCGTTTAGATGTATGGATGGATGTTGGAAGGTACACCAAAATCTTGATGAAATTATATACAGACATAGGACAGTCTGGAAGAACAAATAGGCTTACTTAAGTTTTATTCTTTAACAGTTAGTTATAATATAAATTAAATGTATTGATGTTGTCAAATATCTTAACGGTTTGGAACATAGCAGGAAACGCTGCGCAGAACAATGTTAGAAGGGGCGTGGCGTTAATGGATACGGGGAGGGTACTTTTTAGAACACAGGTGACCTTGAGCCCTCAACATATTTGAAATGATGTGTAAAACCGTAATCATCGTAATTCTCGAAACCATTTATGCATATCAGATAATTTTTCAGGTAATATTAAATGTCGATATCAGCGATTATAATTCAAGAAGAATAGATGTTAAACCTCCGATATTTGGCAATGCAATAATAAAGCAGGAAACTGAACCTAACGCATTGTACTATGAGTTGGTGATAAAGGACATGGTTTTTGTACACCAAGCGTATTTCCTTTATGTAGAACCAACAACGAGCTGTACAAACAAACAGTATCACGTATCCGCGGAGTTCCACGTCCCTTGGGCTAAGAATTATGAATACTATCATTATTTTACGTAAGTATCAACTTACAACTTTAAATACATAGACATAATAAAAAAAATAACCCCAGTTACATCGGGTAAATGTCCCGTCAAAATCGGTTAATCTCGATCCGGTGTTTACTCGGGACAATTTGGTTATTTTTGTGTGTTAAAAATTTTAAAAGTAATTTTATGTAAATGTTTAGGAAAATTATCCTTTAATGAGCTATGAATTAACCCTTTTTAAGGCATAGGCGATATGTTTGCATTTTACTTTAAGTTTATTTTTATTATATGAATAAAAATAACCGAAAAACATAACCATATGTTATTTTATTCCTCTGAATCCTTCTGCCTTATAAAGGGTTAAAAAGTTTTCTAGTTTATTAAACCTTCATTCGAATAACATGTATAATTTTTAATTCAATTAAAATATATTCTTTGTTGCAGACATTTAAAGAGATCTCCAATGAAACTACGGTTGTTTAAAAGTAATCCTAATTATACATTAGATAGTGTAGATGCTGTTAGAGTTACTTTGTTATTGGATCCAAAGTGTACTTATACTATTAGGTAAGCAAATCCTATAAATATTAAAAATAAAATTCCATATATTCAATTATAACACAATTACTAGTTGGATGTAGGTATCGACTGGTTTCAGGCCTTGGTTCGAATCCCATCACTTACTCTAGGGTTCCCTAATTCCAGTAATTTAGTCTAGTACTGAGTAATTTAGTAAAATAGGAATAAGGGATCTAAACCTAATCAATGTCTCACGAAAATTTTACTTTTTCATTCATGGTGTCTCACCAGCGGATGGATCTAGGGGGTGGGCAGACTAATGATCAAAGGGTCTAATAGTAAATCTACTTTTTTAATCCAAAAAGAATGCTATTAACATGTGGTCCAATATTTTAATGGAAAACTGACAAATCATTTTTAATTTATATATGTGGTGTCTCTAGGGTTTGTTTTTATTTACATTTTTCGATTCTTAAGGGGGGGCACCCCCACTCTTGATTTCCCTTTTTCATTTATTTAATCTGCAGTATATCAGCGTCCTGGTATCTCCGTTTGGGAGAGATGGTGAGGAACTACTCTCCGGTGCTGTTTCCCTACGTAGCTGTGATACTCTTGTTAGCAACTAGGAGTAATATGATAAACTTGAACGTCCACGGCACGTGTCTGTCTGTACATCAAGCTTTGTTGTGTCCACATTCAGAAGCGTTGTACGCGATAGCACTGCTTGGAACCATCGGTATGGCTTTCACGTAAGTACTTTTTAAATCATCTATACTAATATTAGAAACAGGAAATATTTGTATTTTTTGGATTAGTGACATTTTATAAGGTTTTTCGTATTAAGAAAAGCAGTCTAAGATGTACATTTTTCACATTGTTCACTGTAAAATGTTTTGTTAAAAACTGTAGAAAAAGTTATTTAAAGATTACAAATTGACAATATCATGCAGTAACAATTTTGAATGTATTTAATTAAATTAAATATTTTAAATTGTAATGAAAAATATGTATTTCTAGATACATACCAGTACTACATATAAATGATATAGTGACGTTAAGTAATCAAGAATTATTATACTTCGGGCGGTTGCTGCTGGCGGTGGGCGCGTACTACGCGGCCATGGGCATCGTGTTTGTCGCACACGCGACTTTATTAGCTATCATCGTTTTCAGCTCACAACTCGCATATAGGTTCTTTTTAAGGTAATTTCATTTGCAAATGTCAAAATTTAAATGCTTAAATAACAATAAAAGCCTTTGCCATTGGTTAAGATTTATTGTTACCATGGCAATTTGTATTCTTTGATGCTATTGGCTTGTAGTTTTTGTCTCTTTCTATCATGACTACTTTTCTCAATTTATTCACCCTCTTAATTAAATAACCTAAAAATATATAGCCCATATAGTACTGATAGTCCCTTAGTGTAGATTTTGTATGAGAAAACTTAACTAATGTACTCCCTTAACACTTAACAAACATCTTTGAGTATGAATTGTTTATGTGTTTGTCTTGAAACAGGATTGTCTGGCGTGGTGGTGGAAATGTTGCAGAAAACGTAGCTATAGGCCTTCGTAAGTTACCAGTAATTGTGACCTTAACTATGAGCTTCATAACGTTTAATTGCGGTGCCGCGGCGCTGGCGCTCGGTGCGGCCTTCTATGCATTTATGGTGAGTTACTCTTTGAGTATGGGTGTTTACTCTTTGATCTTAGCAGTCATAAAATTTGTCTATGGTCAACGGATAAAATATTTATAAAATTACAGATATCCAAAATGTACGAAGACTACCTCGAAGATTACGTTTATAAATTGATGGCAATAATAGGCAGTAGGATATGCAAGATCTTTTCGTCTAAAAAGAAAGAAAACAGCAAAATGTTATCCATAGATAATAAAAACGATAAAGAGAACATAGATACAGAAACTAAGGAAGAATCAAATGTTTGCCAAACAAAAGAGGAGACTAAACCTACTGAAGTACATGATAATGTTGATGAAGATTTAAGCAAATTGAACTTCCACATGATGATGTTGCTCTTGTGGTTGATAATCACTATCGTTAATGTTCCCGTACTTTTGACTTGGGCTAGGAATTTTAAGTAAGTATAGAACATAACTTTAAGTAAATGACGACCAGTATCAATATAGAATTATGGTTCAAGTTAAAATCAACAGGCACACCAAGAATTCTTTATTGTTTATGTCTATATGTAAATTATTGTCTATGCTCTTTTTTTCTCAGATATAATGTATCTTTGTGTCCTGATACCTCCTACATCACTGGCTGTGTGATGACATTGTGTTCGGGTGTTATTTGGCAAATGGATGCACCAAAAAGAAAATCGTAAGGCATCAAATAAACCTTTTAATACAATTATGTTTTGGACAGATTAAATCATGTCATCTATTTTGTTTGAACCATAGATATAGTTATTTTTTATTTTCTAATACTGCTAAGCTAAAATGTTTAATAAAAAAAATTCAAACCATTTATTTTTGTTTCAGGGTGTATTATGAAGCAATAGCTAATCTTATTATACCAATAACTATATTTATATTTGTATTAGGACCATTTACAATGACACTAGTAAATTATGGCATTACTTTTATATTCACCGTAATAACATTGCAACAACTATTTCATATATATTATGATGACAATAATGTAACGGTAAATGAAAATGAAGTAAAATCGACAGAAGAAACTGACACATCTAAACTATCAAGTGCAAGTGTACTAAATAATGATGAAAATGAGAAAGCAAGTGAAGAAACAAAGGCAAAGGATGAAAAAGATGATGAAACTAAAAGCAATGACAAGAAAAAATCTAATAATTCACAG
The DNA here is from genome assembly GCA_003118335.3 of Papilio memnon. Classification (NCBI taxonomy): domain Eukaryota; kingdom Metazoa; phylum Arthropoda; class Insecta; order Lepidoptera; family Papilionidae; genus Papilio; species Papilio memnon. Next base: position 3,201,067 of record LD688945.1, read on the forward strand.
GTAGATGAAGAATTAATTGAAGATTTACCGAATGAATGTGATGTTTGTGATGAAAATAGAATATACAAGGTATTTAAAAATCTCAGAGACAAACTTAGCTTTAGTACTGACAACTTGTAAATGAACAGTGGAAAGTTGCTTGACTATTTCAAGTTTTATTTGAGTTTGTGGAAATTGTGAGATAAAATGAAATTGTTTCTTAGGCAGCTAATGTTGTATGAGAAAAGTGGTTTTTCTGTAAATATTTTTGAATTGCTAGTTTTTGCAATTTATATGCTTGTTTGTCCATTATAAAAATATTTCCGATTAAAACGAAATTTTGAGATTTTTGTAAATAATTTAACTATTGTAGTTAACTAGAATAGAATATACTAAATTATTTTAGTTTGTGAACTCCGTAGCATTGAAATGCACCACAATTTAAATGACAAATATGAGATTAAATTTTTTATGTTTGTTTTACATCCCTTATTTTGTATCACAAATAAAAGTATTTATAACAATTGACATAATCTGTTTATAAATAAAGAAGTGAGTTTTCTGTAAGTGTTTTCTTTTTAGAATATTAAACACATTTTTCATCTGACAAACTTATCCTGGTCTATTGACCCTAGCATATATCCCTTTCTCACAATTAGGAAATGTGACACTATAGACAAGGGGTGATTACTTGAGTGTACTGTTGGGTAAAACCAATTAAGTTTGTTGCACTACAAGTTATTTCATTGTGTTATGTTTTTTATGAAGACAGATCTGAAGTACTTTTTCTTTAATTTCATACATGACATTTAAAACAATTTAAACAATGTAACTCCGTTACCGGTCATTCAGAATAGGCAGACTACTGACTTGCATTTGGCGCGGTCCAGACACACTAATGTTGATTGTACATTTATAAAATAAATAATGTATGAAGGTATTAAGTAGAAAGTGCAACAATTACTGTCTTGTAGACTAGACTTCATACAAAACATATTTCAAACATTAATATAAATCAATTTTGTCAATATTACAGTTTATGAAATAAAAGAGTAGAAACTTATTATCTATTTATTTGAGAACATAAAAGACCAAAATACACAATCAATCCCTTGAAATGTTAACCATCATTTCTTGCTTTTCTTTCCGGAAGGTTTTTCTTCTGTGTTTTTAGGGTTTTGCCAGTTCAACGGATTTCTTCGGTACATCGGCCACGGTGGCACGGTCAGAATAGCAGCTAGTAAAAACCCGGCTCCAAGAATGTACACTGATTGAGAGAACTGCTGAACTATGTATCCCCAAATAAAACCGACAATACTGAACAATGTAATGATTGCTCTATACAATTTCTCTGCTTTTGCTTGACCAACATAGTCAATATGTGTAGGAATTGACGAGAAAAAATCCATATTACTAACTCTTACTTTTAGTTTGCTATGCTTTGAAAATTTGTGACGTTTGACAAGAGGGACACGTCACGTCAATAGTGCTGCCTACTAGAGATTCAGATTTATTTTCTAGCGATGAAACATCGATGTGAGAAAACTTAAGTATCGAACTATTCCACGTCTCATTCAAAGATTTTTTATAAAACATTTGTTTTGCCAGAAGAAATGTGAACAATATGTTTCGTAACGCAGATAAAATGCAACACATTCTAATATTTTGTTCATAAAATGGGTTTTAACGTTTGTTAAAAAGCCTCGAATAATCAATCAATCGGTTGAAACCTTGAAACATACTTTAACGAAAAAAACGAATATTTGAATGGTTGAAAATAAAAGTCAATTTATTACCAGACGTTTTGTTTTTATGGTTACCTTCCATCGTATTAATTAATACTTATATTTGAAATAAATATGCTTCTGTTATACTTTTTTAAAGAGCAAAACCGGTATTATTTTTATCGACCATCACTATGTAGTGCGCTTTTCCGTCAGTCGATTGTCAACATTCAGTACGATCAGACTCATTAGGTTAATTTTACAGATATTATATTTATTTTTCAAAAAGTACAATAATCGAAATTAACAATAAAATGACAACGTTGAAACAAGTTCCTCTCACATGTGGTGGCCATACTAGACCAGTTGTTCATTTGGATTTTAGTGACGTTACAAGTGATGGATTTTATTTGATTTCGGCCTGCAAAGGTAAGTTTTAAATATTACTTTACTCTCGGGGTGCCGTTTTTCCATGGCCTACTTATTATTGGAAGACTTACAAGTGTATTTTGTTGTTTTTATCATATGATTGTTAGACAGATGTTGGAGAGCGTAGATGCGTTGAAAGGCCTTCACTTTTCTTATTTTGCTAGTAGTTCCGATCGACCGGTATGCATTCTGAATGTGATCTGACCTTCTCTTTCCGGACATGCAGGAAGCGCCTTGACTGGTGTCCGTATATTTCCTCGCGGCGGCTGCTTGCCTTGACAGTAAAATCATGCTTTTTATTTGCGCCTGTGTGACAAGACTTACATATTACATGACTTTGTATGTTTACGAAATGCTGCTAGACTTCAAACTTTGTTTCTTTCCTGTTGCCTGTTGACATTTCACTTGTGTGGGTCACCTTGTACTTCCTCAAGGTTCCTAAAAGTACTTGACATTATTGTAAACCACATAGAATGTTAAGCAATGCTCGCAACTACTTTCATTGTTTCATTGATTAAGGAAAATGAGTTAACATTGCTGTAACTTTGTACAAGATATTTCTTTTATATTTAAACTTCTTAGATATTATAAATAATATAATATCAATAACATAATTTTGCCTCAAACATTTTAATACTCTTTGGTAGGCAAGTCATCTGATGACTGCTGCTCAAAGACATGGAGGACAGACATACAGACAGTTTTCTGTTTTTCACATATTTTTAATGAATAAATTGTTTTATATCATTTATAAAAAAAAATGCATACTATAGTCACAGTACTTCAAAATTTCAGCTACATCTCATTGATTTTTACATTGTTAGTTTAGCATTTGATATTATAAATATTGAGAAAATCATTTGGGACAACATTTGGGGAAGATATTTTAACTAATTCCACATGTAACAATAAAAAGGTGAAATTATTCTTATAAAATGCAATATAACTTCTAGAGACTTCATTAATTACTAGTTTCACCTTAAAGGGATATGTAAGATTGTCAATGTCTATAAATAATTCATAAAATCCTTTGTTATAGATGTATGAGTTTCTTTACAGATGGCAAGCCCATGTTGCGGCAAGGTGAGACAGGTGACTGGATCGGAACTTTTGAGGGTCACAAAGGCGCTGTGTGGGGGGTAGCTTTGACACAAAATGCAAATTTAGCAGCTAGCGGAGCAGCCGATTTTTCAGGTATAAGTTCACACTTGATTGTAATTGTAAAAGTGAAGATTAATGAAAAAACTCACTAAATATAAGGAGCTAATAAAATTGTAAACTTTTTGCTGGATTCCCATCCCCATATATTGTATACTAAATCTTACAAATAAATTGAATGAAATTGGGTCATAATACTAAATACTACATAATAAAGTACTATCCAGAGATCACTTATTATGCATGTTATTAAAGATGTAATTTATAATTTTATTATATTATTATTATTTTATTATTTTATTATTATTTTATTATTTATGTTTCCTTTCAGCAAAATTATGGGATGCTCGATATGGTGAAGTGGTCCATACATTTGACCATGAACATATTGTGAAGAGTGTGAACTTTAATGCTGATGATACTCTGCTGCTCACA
>LD688945.1:3205324-3219468 GCA_003118335.3 Papilio memnon
AATAAATAATAGTATTTTTGTGTGATGGCAGCAGTTGATTTTTTAATTCAGTTTGCAACTTTTAATAGAATTCTACTATTAATTGACTCAGTTGGGGAGATAAAAATAATAATTCTTCTATAGCTCTACAGCCCTTTGTGGGTCTTGGCTTGGTCCAGCTACATGAAAAATAATAATTAGTAATTTATATTTGGAACTATTTTTGTTCTTATCAATGGAGTTATTTCCAGTTCCACCTTTTTCTGCTATCCTCTTGACTTCATGAAAAAATTATAAGGAAGAAATGAATAATAAGTTTGTCCCATCTCATGATATATCGTATTGTAAATGATTAGTTTGGTTCGCAGTTTTTTAGTTGTATAGTAAGATTATAAAGTAACAATGTTTACAACCCATTGGTGGCAAAATTGTTTCCTGAGGATATCAGTTATTATTTATTTTACGTTAGCTGTAAATAAATACGGAAAATTAATTGAATGTCATGTACATTTCCGCAACCTTGTATAGATTGCGAAATAAGGCATTCTAAACACTTTCTTTCCTTATCATGTGCCCTTAAATAAGCTTTGACCAATATTAACTTTTTTTTTAATTAACATGCAGCAATGAGTTAACGAATCATAATTTTTGACTAACTATTTAATGGTAGATTAAATTTTTGAGCTATTTTTTTTTGTCAGCTTTTAAAATTCTACAAATTTGCAGGCTAGAAATTGAAGAATGTCTCGGATTTTGTCACAATTGTAGCAAAAATGATTTTATAATCGATATGTCAGATTTGATTATTGTTTAATCATATTTACTGATATTTCAAGAAACAGAGTATTCTATAACAAGGGGATGGACAAAATCTATTTAGTGTCCGAATATAATTGGATAAAGTTGGTGGTGTGATGTTTTCAAAGGAAATGCTGTCACGTGTTCTTTACGAAGGATTAAGTTCGACTGCTTAATTGGTTTTTACTTATACAAGTACATGCATGCTCATACGAGCATAAAAAAGTATAATTGTCAATCATTCATCATCATCTCCCCCACCTTATCCTACTCCCGTAGGGTCGGCGCACCGGGTTTTCGTCCTCCAAATAACTCGGTCATCCGTCATCTCAGTCATCACTCCCTTCTTGATCATGTCACCTTTCACGCAATCCATCCATCTCTTTCTAGGTTTACCTCTACCAGTGTACCCCTCCACATTCATAACTAACGTCCTTCTTGTAACATGCGATTCATCCCTTCTCATAAACATGCCCATACCACGCTAAACTCTTACTCCTTATTTTAAAAACATGTACGGTTAGGGATTGAAATGATAACAAAGTACAAGTTTCTTTTACGTATTCCAGCTTTAGAAAAGTTCAGCGCACACACAAACAGCATCAGACACGCTGTTTTCCTCAATAACTCACGTATCGTCAGCGTGAGCGATGACCTTACCATGCGCGTCTGGGACAGGGGTAGCGGCCAGGTGAGAAACTTAGTGTATTTACACTGAATACATTCATACAAAAACATTGTAATCTATCAAATTCTATTTGAAAAGATAGATATAATAATATGGTTGGCTTTGTGTAATTTTCAAATTATTATCTTTCAGGAAGTCCACAAAATAGAATTTCCTACGATTCCCAACAGTTTGGAACTATCGAGAGATGGCGCGATACTGACAGTAGCACATGGTAACTACTTTTCTATTATGTTTCCATATTATGTTTTTTTTCAAACCACTTGCAAATATTGATTCAAAGCATCAGCTTCTAATCTGTGGAGAAAAAGAAGTATCAAAAGTTATGATAGTTACAAAAAAAAATACATTATTACATATAGGTGCCTTCCTAGACAAAGTAACATTCGATTAACGATCTAATAATAAAGTCAAAAATGTGTGGAACTGACTAACTTTCGATAAGTCAATATATTTTGTCATATTTTTTCTATTCTACCGGTATCGCGAATTGAAATCAATTTGTCCAAGGGGACTGAAGCAGTAGCAATGTGTGGCAGTGAGCAGAGTGTTGTGTAACAGGTACAAACGTGTCGTTCTACTCGTCGGACACGATGCGCAAGATGCGGGAGTTCGAAGTCCCCACGGCGTGCTACTCCGCCTCGCTGGCGCCGGGCCGCGCCACCTTCGTCTGCGGCGGAGAGGACCTCAAGGTCTACAAGTTCGACTACAACACAGGCACAGAACTAGGTCACTATTATTAGTAGAATTCCCTTCCTCGTGATACCGTTATCCGCGTTATACACTTCGCGGTCATAAAAATTGTTACCAATTCCCGCATTCCAGGGAAAATATTTTAAATAATGGTTTACAAAAAAACTGTATTTGTGTTTTTACTTGAGACGATTGTTCACTAACAGCCAAACACTAAAACTACATTTAAATATGTAACACTGCTTTCGCAAGCGATTCCATCCGCGCGGAATTAAAAAAAACCTTAGTAGGAAGCCTATATTTTCTTCCAGACTGTGTTCTACATCTGTACCAAATTTCATCGAGATCCGTTCAGTAGCTTAGGCTACACACTATAATAAATATTCACCCATCCATCTAAACTTTCGCATTTATAATATTAGTAAGATTTATATGTAAACCAATTGAATCCATATAATCAATCGAACCAATCGGAAAACAAAACTTACAACGGGCAACACTCGTCTGATTTAAGCCGTTTATCTGTTTACGAAAATGGAGTGATTTGTGTTTACAGAATCAAACAAAGGTCACTTCGGTCCGGTGCACATAGTGCGGTGGTCGCCGGACGGGGAGCTGTACGCGACGGGCTCGGAGGACGGCACGGTGCGGCTGTGGCAGGGCGTGCCGGGCCGCGTGTACGGCCTGTGGCGGCGCAGCCAAGAGCCCGCGCCGCTCGCCAACGGGTACAAGGACCTCGCCGCCAACTGACATCAATCGGACTACGTAAGACAAACAAATTATCCGACCTACGAAGGACCAACTTATGAATGAATGATAACTGAATTAATATGATAATGAATAAATGGACTACTAAAACAATGAACGAATGCATGCAGATCAGCTTAATTTATCTGAAATAGAAAAAGAGTCACCAGTTCGCGACTCATCAGCTCCTATTTGTACATCGCGTTAAGCCGTGAGCTGCTATTTTACTTGTTAAGTCGCAGCTCAACGGTTCAAGGCTTTGTTAACATAGTTTAGTATATGATTAAACTATCGGGCGATAAAAATTTGGTTTGCGGACGCGCAGTGGAGTTTTGGGTTAATTCCCGGTTCAGACTTGGCAAGTACAGTTGGACAGTTGTGACGGCTATTCATAGATTGTATGGGCCAGTTATCGTTCATATTGTGCCTCTACTGACGAACTGTACTGGCTAAGTGTGAACCGGGTAATTATCGTGAATTAAACTAATTTTGTTGATGTTGCAGGGTGACCAGGAGCTGTGAGCAGTGCGCAGTGAGCAGTGCGCAGTATGTGCGCAGTGCACGCTTGTGTACCGAACCCAGTGCAGTGTAGTGAGTTGTGCGTGACGTTACAGCGCCGTCGCTGCGGACACTGTCGAACCCTGTTTGTGTTGTTTTTTTTTTTATTGCAATACCATTTTTTTATACTCAAAACATGTATTTATTGTAAAAAGAAATTAATGAACTATAATGATGTGCAACAAAACAAAATGATAATGTGAAACAAAATAAAAAATGATTTGTAAATAAGAACATTTTTGCATCAATTTTTCTTTTATTTTACCACAACTTGCCCCAAGAATTATAGATTCTGGTATAAAATGCTGGTAAATTGCTTTAGAAAGAGTAAGGGGCTTTTTTTACTTTTGACTGTCTTCGATACAATTAGCCTCCATAGTGAGAAAATGAAAGTCTTTTTTTAAATAATTGGTGAGATTTGTATTTATAAAATTAAAATAGTTAAGAGCTACATATAAAAACCTTAAGACTAATTATGCCAATACTTTACAAAATAATTTACACGTTTTAAACCCTAGACACGAAACTAGGCAGTGATTTCTTACAATCTACATACAAGTATATTTTGTATTACTGAATCTAATGTTGTACGATAATGGTAACATTTAGTAGGTATTGCCACAATAATTGTTTTAAAAAATTAAAGCTAACATGGCCGTTTTACAATGACTTTAAATTGTTCAAGAATGCAGTATTCTTAAAATTAGGAGTTTTAAATTATTGCTAACAGCCATGAATTGTGAGAGCATTCATTTTTCTTCACTGACCTACAAAAGGTGGAAGTGATTGAATTTAATATTTTTAAATAACTTTGGTAAGAATGGTTATGCGTGCTCATTTTTTGAGTAAGATCTTTAATAATTACGTATTATCCATTTAACAAAGAATAACTCGTTAAGTAATTACGTATTACTGTAATTTTTCATTCATTCATTTTTTATTGACATATTTATCAATAGATATAAAGCTTGAGTATTTATTTATGGCCTAAACGTCACTAATAATTTACAAAATCTTAAATATTTGTTCGTAATATTCTAAGCAAGCAAATCGTAGAATTTTTTAATTCATAAAAATTACAAACGTCAATGTTGTTAACGAAGCTTTAAACGCATTATACATTATTGACTCGTTCACCGTATATTATGAAGTAATGGAAAATAACAATATTTGTGTTATTTTATTGATATTTTTATCATTTAAAATTGTTGAATGTATCAATAACTACACAATCTCGTCGTAAGTGTACAATCAGGCGACTTTTTACAACAGTTAATTATAGTTCGTTATAAATTGGTTTAACTAGCTTAAATAGCACACACTGGATTACAAATTGGGAGCTTGCGAGCTCCTAATAATCGTTCACTTGGCTATAAAGGGCGATAAGTCTGGGAACTTAAAGTTGATCGGTTGTCGTCGGTGGCCGCTAGGGTTGGGTGGCGCTGCAGTGCCACACTGCGCTGTGCACACGTCATCTCTTAGCACTGCCTCTCGCGGCCATTCGCGAAGCAATTGCGCGCAGTCTGTTATCCTCAACGATGCACATTGAGCCTGTTAACATGAAATACATAGATCATTTTCGTACAGAAGTTCCATTATGGAGCGTTTTTAAAATATCATAAGACGAGTATCTCTTATTCTTTACACTTACGCCTTCAGAAGAACAGATACAGGAGGTGCACGGCGAGGGGAAGGCGGACTCGCCGACTGCTACCGAGCGGCCCGCGATCAGGCAACCCTGGGCTGAGCTCTCACGCCACGCTGACAAGTCTAGCTTGGGCAGCGATGAGCAAGGCACGCGAGGGTTCCTGCGAACAACAAACATTAAATATTTTTCCAGAAAGAGTATCTGAGCGAGCTGCAAACTGAAAAAATATTTAGAAATTGGTCAAATTGCCCAATATTATTGGTAGGACGACCAAATGTGGAAGTTTAATGGTTAATAGTGTTAGTTGTGCAATATACTTACAAGAAGTTGCTGGGTAAGTCAAAAGCGGCACGTTGGATATCGCTCTGCAAGTCGAAGTTCTCGCACAACACCTTTGACAGCGTTACTTTGCGAATTTCCGCCAATTGCTGCTCCGTGAATTTGATAGCGGNNNATTAAATCATGGTATCAAGTCATGGTAGTAAATTAACATGTAAAGTAGACTTTGTTTACCAGAAGCGATCGCATTTCCTGAGCTGTCGGAATTGTATGGCGATGATGCAGGCGAAAGTGGGTCCTACGAGCCCGCCCTGTAGCGGCCGCTCGCTCATGCCGCCAGGGAACAGGTCGATATCGTCCACTGTCGGGTAAATCCTCTTCAATCTGCAACACATTGAAATATCTTGTAAAATGTTTCACTAAAATTAAAAAACAACGTATTCATTTATTTTTGTACATACCGAGCAATAACTTCATCGGGAACCTCTCTTGATAAATCTTCGAAGGTAGCAGCTCTCTTCAAGTTGCACAGAGCTCTGTAGTTGTTGTAACTCGGTATTCCGTGGTCTCTAGCTCTTTGAATATTGAGCGCGACTAAATCAATTCCGGAGAACGGTATCTTGCGGTCTTCGAACAGGTGGTTTGTGACCTCACCAGTTATGAACTGGTCGAGTGTTTCCATAGGAGTGGAAGAAAGACCGCGCATCAATTCATCAACCAGTTGCGGGTGCTAAGAACATTGTAAAATAATATTTAATGTCAGTGTGTTGCATAAAAATAGTGATTGCTTCTCGCGTTTGAGGAAGAAGAAACAGAGAACATTTTACCGCCATCGGAATAAATTTTTAAATGCTGAATAAAACATACGCTCATAAACATGTCAGGTCTGAAGAACCCGTCGCGCAGGAGAATCGGAGGCTCCACGGGCTGGAAGTTGTGTGAGAGACGCGGCAGGTGCGGGCGCAGCAGCGAGTGGCCGAAGCGGAACGCCGCCGCTGCGAACTCGGTTACTATCGCTGGATTGCAAGTCGGTGAGTAGTCCTTATAGTAACCTGCAATACGTTATTAAGTTACATTATAAAATTAAAGCTGGACCGTATAATACTAACGTATTTAGAACAATTGTTCTAAATCCTACGCTATAATTTAATAACAAAAGGGAGTGTTGTTTTTACCTGCTGGCAACAATTTGAGTCCATAAAGATTGACAGCGTTCCATGAGAGAAGTCGTGGTAGGAACTCGTTGAAGATGATGTGGGTAAACTCCGCAGCGACGATGCGACGGGTATGTTCGAAAAGCAGCTCGGCATCCCAATGCGGGTTGACACCTCGGAGACCTTCTACCAGACGGTTATGTTCGCGGAGGAATATTGTATGAATGGCGGTTAGACCCGGCTGTTCTGATGCTCTGCCGTCACCTATACAAAACATAGTCTTTAGTTAGAATTTTTCTTCTGGAATTTACTTATATTCTTCCATTTTTTTTCTTATTGTCTGTCTCTGATAGTGAATTTTGTTAGAATATCGTTCTATTTTCAACATAGGAATTTAGTTGACAATTTGCTGATGGTAAAAAATATGCGTACTCCGATTAACAAGGGATGAATCTACAAGTATGTACATGCTTTTTTTTTATAAGAGAAGGGAGGCAAACAAGCTGCGCATATACCGAGATGTTCATCGACGCCCATGGACATCCGCAATACCAGAGAACTGCAGAGAACAGCAGATGCGTTGCTAGCCTTTGTGAAGGAGATATGCCCGCTTCTAGAAGGACCCTTAGTCATATAACAGCAATCACAAGTCACTTACCAGCAATGAAACAAAAGCCACTAGGCGCCTTGCACTCTGGATGGCTGTCGGAGCGAGGCAGCAGATCACGGCCATTGAGCGGATGGTCGGTGGCGTTGAGGCGACCGTTGAAGCCACGCAGCTTGCGCACTATGCATGGGTTCTCTCCGTAGATGACCGATGCGTCAAGAAACGCTGTATTCTGATTCACTTGCTCACGGGGACCTGGCAAGGGTTTTGTTTTTGTTAAACGAATTATAAATCAATTTCGGACATCTTTGAATTGTCATATCAATTTGACAAATCTACACCTGAATTTGATTTGTAAAAATGGAAGTTATAGAACGCGTTTTTATCACAAAACAATTGTGTTGTTACCTAAATGCTGCTGTCCGGGCAGACTCCTCATGAAGGGGAAGCAGAGCCGCTCGCCAGATGTGATGTTGACCTCGGGGTAGTAGTGGTCGCCGCGCGGCACTGGGAAGGGGTTGCACTCGGGGTGCACAGTGCGTGGAGAATCACAAGACCGGCAGTCGGGAATAGACTCGTGGAAACCTGCAATTACATTGCATAATGTGCTGATGAATTTTTGGGAAAAAATTACAAACTTTTTAATGTTGTTGTCGACAATTTAAACTATCGAAAAACATTGTTCCTCTATTTACGATATGAGTCTTGATTTAACAATGGTCGCTATTTAGGCGTATGTCCATCAGTGAGTAGATGAAGAAAATCTCATGATGATTATGCTCATATTAAGACAACAATTTTCATCAACTTTTTAGCTTTTTTTTACTCGATCTACAGTGTATATTTACCTTTATGAATGGGAGTCATGGTAAGCTCGTGGTCTACAAACTGCGCGAACTGCATTACCATGAGGGTGTAGCGAGTGTGCAGGTTGGAGATGTCAGGATGGATGACAGTCGAGATGATGCGCGGCGAGGGGAGCGGTGTGCCTGTCACTGAGTTGATGCGGGGTCTGCTTACACCTGGTACACGACACAAGATTTTTAGGATATGATGGTCAAAAATAGTGCATTAAAATACGACAAAATTCGACGTAAAATTAATCTATTGACTATTGAACACCCCTCATTGTTTAAAACGGTCAGGCCTTCACATGTTCAAAAAGATAATGAGCAATACTTTTGTTAGTTGTTCATTTAAAAGTCAAAATTATGCTTACCGTCTTCATACACTGGTGGTAATAGTCTAGCGAAGGTCGTCAAACTCTTTCCTAGATTGGGATTCCGTAGATTGTTGCAGTATCCAGTGTATGTTCTGAAGGGGTTGTTGGCATCGCAGCCGCCGTTGTCGTCACACTGAGGCTCTATGCTCGGTCCTTGCTGGTCCTGGCCGAGGAAGCCGCTGACGTCCACAGACTGCAGCGAATCCACGAAGTCGTTTGCAGAGAAGCTAAGCGAATCGTCGAATATCTGACGCTTGCGACGGTGTCTGGAATGAAGTTACGTCAAATTATGCATTATTGTGAAATGTGGGTTTGAAGAGTTAATCATATCGTTTACTTAAATTAAAAACTATTAAAGGTCTTACCCGGTATTGACAGTATTGAGCAGCTCGTTGGTGGCAAATTCAAAGAAGAGAGAAGTGTTGGCGAGTTTCAAAGCGTATTTGTTTGCTTTCGAGAAGGACGCTGCAGTACCCACTGGGGACTTGGGATCGGCTCCTCCACCTAAAATAATCAAATGAAATTATAGAACTTACAAGTAATAAAATAATAATCAACTTTATCACTATAGATGAACTAATCTTCGATTCTTTGTTTTGTTGGCGTACTTAACTGTTTTTAATACTTACGGGATTCCCAGAGCATGTATTCAAGTTTCTTTCTATCTGCCATCTCCTGTTTGGCTTTCTCTAGGGCAGCAGATAGCATATCTTGTGATAGCCTCTCTGCCGCCTTAGCGCCTGTCTCGTCACGCCACGCGGACAGTTCTAAGCGATTGTGTTGCGAGCAATGTTGTGCTGCGTTTCTATAAAGTGAATAAAAAACCGATAAAACATCGCAAGCAACAAGCAGAAGGTGCAATTTAAGGACTGCAAAAATTACTAGCAATTTTTTCCTAGACATCGAGGCAAATTTGGCTTTGAGTAAAGTAAGCTTGTACTTTTACTATAATAACTATGCAATTAAGACCTCGTTTAATAAGACGTTTAGTTGACTTACAAGAAGGGATCTTCCTTGACGAATGCTTTCGGTTGGATTTTGCCAAGATTTTCTTCAGCAGCACATAAAAGACCAGCGAGTGAAACCTTCCTTACAGCAGCAAGTTGCTCGGGAGAGAAAGATGATGGTGGAATATCGTTTTCGTACCAGAACCTGGGAAAAAATAACTAATTTATTATCACGACTTTAGCTTCTTTATACAAATATTTTTTTCAAAAGTTTTTTCTTACCTGTCGCTCTTTTTCATGTTGGCGAATTGTAGAGCTAACACGCAAGCTAATGTTGAACCAATAACAGCTCCGGATGCCGCTTTTTCCATCGCACCACCGATCATTAGCTCCACATCTTCAGCATTCCTTAAAAAAATACAAGATTTACCAAAACCTGGGCCAAATGTGTTGCTTTAGACAATCATTGTTAATACATTTGCAGATTGTTTACAAGGATCGTTAGCCTACATTTGTAATCACAAAATAGTGTTTTCATGACATTTTTAACGAACCTGTACATATCAGCCATCATTTCTTGCTGAGCTCTACTGAATCCGAGCTTTTCGAAGTCAGCGTACGATTTGACGTTAACCATCGGCTCACACAGACGCAGCGCGCGTAAATAAGACGCTACCCCGTGGTCTCTAGAACGATTCAAGTCCCATTGCGCTGATCCGGGAAATTTAGACACCTTGTGTGCACTCGTCTTTACTAAATCCATTATAGATGATGTATCGTTGATCTAAAACAAAATGAGTTAATATTATTTTAGTTTTGCAGTTAATCATTCTGTGTCAGTGGTTATATATCGAAGGACTAAACTTACTAAGTTTTCATGCATCATTGCATTGAAAATAGGTGCTACGGCGATCAGTTCTGCGTAGGCGCCAGCGCGGTTGGTACTCGAGTAGCCTCGCCAGAAACCTAGTGATGTAAGCTTTAATTCCGCTTTTGCCATACCCACCTGTCAAAGATATACCAAGAATGTTAGATTGTAAAAAACTAAATAATATACTCTGAATGAGTACATCGTCCTTTTATAATTATTTTGTTATGCATTTTCATATGATTTATATTTTTTGCGAAAAAGTTTTTTGATAAATGAGGTGTCAGTGAAACCCCAAAATTATAAAACTCGTCAGAACTATAACGATTAGATCTCGTTTTAAAGTTTGTTTCCATTGCGCTACGGGAAAGCCCCAGTTGGTTACGCATATTTTTGATAAAATCTTTTTTGAACTAGTAAATTAAAAACTATAACTGGTTATACAATCCAGATCGATGGTTTGACCTCATTTAATATTGACGTAATCTTCTTACAGACGCATTATGATTATAATTATGTTAATTGACAATATATGATAAAGTTGGGTCAATGAACTTTGGTAACTTGTTTTTGTTAATGTTTTTTTTTAGAATATGATAAGTATATTTGGATTTAAAACAAAAAATAAAACCTTTACGGTATATCTTAGGACCGCAACGAATACGAGTAGAAGTATCAGAAAATGTTATAAATTAGTTGATAAACTTAATCATACATACCTAGTAAAAACGAATTTGCAAACTATATTTATTTAATTATAATTAAGTAACTAGTTTTGAACCGCGACTCCGTCTATATATTCTTCCATACTATGCTCTACATCTACGCCAAATTTCGCCGAGCGTCGTACAAACTCTAACAAACATTCATCCATCTAAACTTTCGCATTTACAATATTAGTGTAAAAAGTAAGATTATCTAAACTAAATTAGATATTTGTTAATTCGTAGGTTTATTGTATGATTTAATATACTTACTTCGCCTAGCAACACTGGCAGGAACTCATTGTATGTTATATGCTGGATCATGGCTGCCATAGCACGTCTGGTTTCAAGGAACAGTGTGACGTCATCCCAGAATGGGTTCATCGAGTACAGCTCGCCTGCGATACGATTGTGTTCGGAGAACAGAGCCTTGTATAGAGGCGCGGTCGGTGTGCCGTCGTTGCATCTGTAAGGATTCGGTTAAAGTTAAAGAAATGTAAAGAAAAACATACCGTGGGTTACCACTCGAGACACTAAAAGTTATGTTGTTATCTCTATGTTTTTAAAGTAAATGAGCGAGATGAAATCATTTTTAGGTACAGGTAGTTAAGTCACGGAAACCAACTATTTAGGACTATACAAGTGTGATATATAAGATTGATATATGTATGTAATTTTATGTAAATATCCATTACGCAAAAACAAATATTCATATGATGTAATTCGCAAAGTGCTTTCTAATCTACATGAGATATACTTGTCTATTATTTTACCAGGCACACATACTTAGTGTGTTCTGTAAACGATTATATTAAATACACTAGTATTATTTAAAATTTTCTTTGATCTCCAACAAATACATCGCATTCAGCAATGAGATCTGGCATTCTATGACATCGTAAGAACGTGTGCAACCTGTAACTACAATATGAGCTTATATGGAGGTGCGAACGCTACTCGATTTTTAGTTGTGCAATTAAACAGTTGAATTGGCTACGAAACTATCGCATACCGACAATCGCACAACAGTTGTGTGATAGTTTAGTCAAAGGTGTGCGCCCGCTCTAAACCTTTATGAGAATGTTTTTACGATATTAATGAAGTAAAATCATAGATGAATAGTTCAAGTTTAAGATTTAAGTGGCTATTTGTTAATATCTCTACATTCATGTTCAACTAAATTTCATGTCTAGAGCGTAGTTAATCTACCGTCCAGTCTAGAGTCACGAATCTGTATTTTAGGTGCCAAGGTCAGTATTTCAGTAAAAGTAAATAAATCTTTTGTCTTTGATTGTCTCTACATAATTATGGTTATATTACAATTTTACTATTTAATTGACTCTTTTACTGTATTTATTTCTAAAGTAATTTAAAAATAAACCTATCTAATGCGTGTAATTTTTTACTTGATTACTAATCAATCGAAGTTATATACCATTAGACGTTTACATAAAAACAAGGACCTATAAAATTGTCCGTACACAAATAATAGCGGTAATTGAGTTAATGCTTAATTAAATAATTTATTAGCGTATAATGAAGAACCTTGAGTGTAAACAATTGCCGAGGCTCGACTGAATGCGCGGCACAGATACGTGGGATATGTTCACATACACGTACATTATCAGACTCTAATTATAACTAAGAAGTATTGAAATCAAAAATAAATAAAATACCTATGATGACAGTAACTGGGACATAGAATATTCAACGAATAAAGTACAGGGTTTGACAAAGCAATCTAAACACAATCATGATAATGTTTCATCATCATCACCAGCTCACTCTACGTCCCCACCGAGGGGCTCGGAGCCTACCCTAAAGTTAGGGTGACTAGGCCATAGTCAACCACGCTGGCCAAGTGCGGGTTGGTTGACTTCACACATATCTTTGAATTTCTTCGCCGATATGTGCAGGTTCCATCACGATGTTTTCCTTCACCGTAAGAACGTCGGGTAAATTATGTACGTATGAAAATTCGAAACATCGAAAAATCACATTGGTACATGGCGGCGGGATTCGAAACCAAGACCTGTAGATTACAAGTCAAGTGTTTAAACCACTGAGCCACCGACGCTCTCTGATAATGTTTACGCCTATCCAAATATACACAAATGTTACTAAGAAAGCAGTGATTCGTACTTCTTTACTGCGTTTTTCGAGTGAAGGAAAGGAAATGAAGAAGAGACGAGGTTTTAGACATTAATACACAACCAGACATCACTTTACGTATGTTTAAACCTTCCATATTCCTACTTATTTTGGCCAATTCATGTAAGAACTAAACTAAAGTAAGTAATTAAAAAGCACTCGACTTGTAAGCTGCAGGTCTTGGGTTCGAATCCCGCCATGTACCAATATGATTTTCGATTTACGAATTTCATATAATTTACCCGACGTTCTTACGGTGAAGGAAAACATCGTGATGCATCCTGCACATATCGGCGAAGAAATTCAATGATATGTGTGAAGTCAACCAACCCGCACTGGGCCGTGGTTGACTATGACCTAGTCACCCCTTACTTAAGGTAAGCTCCGAGCACCTCAGTGGGGACGTATAGTGAGGTGATGATGATGATGCAATAACTTATTTTAAGTATTTTACTTACTTGCGACATGCTCCTAAGTCTAGTTTTCCAGCATCATATAGCCGTAAAGAAAGAAGTTCCTTCTCCGAGCTGCCGTATAGCGCTGAACCGTCGAGGAACGCTGTTGCCATATTCATTTGTTCTCGCACCTCTGTGAGAAAATAATAAAATAACTGTTAAAAGCTACCTAAGCCTTAGTAATGAGGTCATATGGTTATATTTTTGTCATTTAAACTGAAGCAAATTCAAATAAATAATTATAAAACATGATGTGTGAAGTATTGTGCCATGGTGACCAATTCTCTTAACTTTTATTCCGAGGCTCTACGTATTAATTTAAATACGATATAATATTATTTTATTGTCATTTAAAACAATATTGCAGAAAAGATAACGTTCTTTTTAATAGTTCAATACACTCGCAATAAAAAGATGTGATATTTTTAATTTAATTAATTCGTTTCTGTTTTTTACTAAACAAAAATTAAAAACCTTTTATAATTACGTCGAATATAATAAAAACAAAGTAGGATGCTAAATTACAACACATTTACAATTTGTTATTGACGTCAATAAATTAAACATTAAACTTATTTAAATTTCCACTTTATCCTTATGTAGTGATTACTTTTTTGTGTTTGTTTTATAAATAAATATTTTAAAT